>JAIUJO010001318.1:30000-42500 GCA_023846275.1 Vanilla planifolia
CTTCTTCTTCTTCTTCTTCTTCCTCTTTTTCTTTTTTTTTCTTCTTCTTCTTCTCCTTAGTCTTGTTCTTTTTTTTCTTCTTCTTCTTCCCCTTTTTTTGTCTTCTCCTCTTTCTTCTTCTCCTTCTCTCCTTGCCCTTCTTCTTACTCATCTTCTACTTCTTCTTCTTCTTCTTCCACTTCTTCTTCTTCCTCTTCTACTTCTTCTCCTCCATTTTTTTCTTCTTCTTCATCTTCATCTACTTCATCTTGTTCTTCATCTCTTTCATCTTTTCCTCTGCTTCTTATTCCTCTTCTTCGTAATCTTCTTCTTCGTCTCTTCTCCTTTTTCGTCTTCTTCTTCTTCTTCTTCATCATCTTCGTCTTCTTCCTCGCCTTCTTCTTCTTCTTCCACTTCTTATTCTTCCTCTCCTTAATCTTTTCTTCTTCTACGTCTTCTTTTGCTTCTTCTACTTTTTGCTCTTCTCCTTCTTCTTTTTCTTCTTTTTCTTGAACTTTTCCTTCATCTCCTTCCTCTTTCACTCTTTCTTTTTGTTTTTCATCTTCTTTTTCTCAACTTCGTCTTCTTCTTACTCTTCTTCTTCTTCTTCTTCTTAATCTTCTCCTTATTCTATTTCATCGTGTTCTTCTTTTTCTTCCTGTTCTTCTTCTTCTTCATCTTCGTCTTCTTCTTCTTCTTCTCCTTTGTCCTCTTTTTTTCATCTTCATCTTGATCTTCTTCTTCTTCTAGTTCTACTTCTTCTTCTTGTTGTTGTTCTCGTTCTTCTTCTTCTGCTTCTTTTACTTCTTCTTCTCCTTCTTCTTCTTCTTCTTCTTCTACTTCTTCTTCCTTATCCTCTTCTTCTACTTCTCCTTCTTCTTCTTCTTGTTGTTGTTCTCATTCTTCTTCTTCTTCTTCTTTTACTTCTTCTTCTCCTTCTTCTTCTTCTTCTTCTTCTACTTCTTCTACATTATCTTCTTCTTCTACTTCTCCTTCTTCTTCTTCTTGTTCTCCTCCTCCTTCTTCTTCTTCTTATTCTTCTCCTTCTTCTTCTTCCTCCTCTTCCTCTTTTTCTTATTCTTTCCCATCCTCTTCTTCTTCTTCTTCTTTTCTTCTTCTTCTTCTCTTCCTCTTCTTCTTTTTCTTCATCTTCTTCTTCTTCTTCTTTTTCTTCTTCTTCTTCTTCTTCTTCTTCTTCTTCTTCTTCTTCTTCTCCTTCTCCTTCCTCATCTTCTTCTACATCTTCTTCTTCTTCTTCTTCCTCCCCCTCCTCTTCTTCTTCTTCTTCTTCTTCTTCCTCCTCCTGTTCTTCTTCTACTACTTCTTCCTCCTTCTTGTTCTTCTTCTTCATCTTCTTCTTCTTCTTCTTCTTCTTCTTCTTCTGCTTTTTCTTCTTCTTCAATTTCTTATCAAGCTTCTTCTTTTTCTTCTTCTTCTCCACCTTTTTCTTTTTCTTCTTCTTCTCCACCTTTTTCTTCTTCTCCTTCTTCTTCTTCCTCTTCTTCCTTTTCTTCTTCTTCATCGTCGTCTTCTTCTTCTTCTTCTTCCTCGCCTTTTTCTTCTTCTTCTTATTCTTTTACTTCTTTATCCTCTTCAACATCTTCTTCATCTTCTTCTTGTTCTTCTTCTCCTTCATTTCTTTGTTTTCTTCTTCTTATTCTTCTTCTTCTTCTTCTTCTTCCACTTCTTCTACTTCTTCTTAGAATTCTCTTTCTTCTACTTCTTCTTCTTCTTCTTCTTCTTCTTCTTCCTCTTCTTTTTCTTCTTCTTCCTCTCATTCTTCATCATCCTCTTCATCCTCTTTATATTCTTCTTCATCTTCTTCTTCTTCTTCTTCTTCTTCTTCTTCACCTTCCTCTTCTTCAAATTCTGCTTCTTCATCTACTTCTTCTTCATATTCCTCTTCCTTGTCTTATTCTTCTTCTACTTCTGATTATTTTACCAATTCTTCATCATCTTCTTCTTCATCATCTTATTCTTCTTCTTCTTCCTCATCTTCTTCTTTTACTTTTTCTTCTACTTCTTCCTCTTCTTCTTCTTCTTCTTCTTCTTCTCCTTCTTCTTGTTCTCCTTCTTCTCCTCCTTTTCTTCTCTTTCTGCTTCTTCTTCTTCTACTGCTCCTTCTTCTGCTTCATCTTATTCTTCTTAATCTTTCTGTTCTTCATTTTCTTCTTCTTCTTCTTCTCCTTCTCCTTCTTTTTCTTCCTCAACTTTTTCTTCTTATCCTTCTTCCTTCTCTTCTTCTTCTTCTTCTCCTACTTCCCCTTCCTCTTCTTCTTCTTCTTCTTCTTCTTCTTGTCTTCCTCTTCCTCTTCTTCTTCATTTCCTTCTTCTTCTTCATGTTCTTCTTCTTATTCTTCTTTTTGCTCTTCTTCTTCATCTTATTCTTCTTCTGCATCTTTTTCTTCTTCTTCTTCTTCTCCTTATCTTTCTTCTTCTTTTTCTCCTTCCACTTCTTCTTCTTCTCCTTCTTCGTCTTCTTCTTCTCCTCCTCCTCATAATTTTTCTTCTTCTTCTTCTTCTTCTTCTTCTTCTTCTAATTCTTGTTCTCCTTCCTCATCATGACCATCATCATCATCATGATCAACTTCTTCTTCTTCTTCTTCTACTATTTTTACTACTTTTTCTTCTTCTTCTTCTTCTTCTTCTTCTTCTCCTCCTTCTTCTCCTACTTCCTCTTCTTCTTCTTTTACTTCTTCTTTTTCTTCTTCCTCTTCTTCTTCTTCATCTCCATTTTCTTCTTCTTCTTCTTCTTCTTTGTCTTCTTTTTCTTCTTCTTCTTCTTCTTCTTCCTCTTCTACTTTGTCTATTTTTCTTTCTCTTCTTCTTCTTCTTCTTATTCTTTTTCTTCTTCTTCTTCTTCTTCTTCTTCCTCTTCTACTTTGTCTCTTTTTCTTTCTCTTCTTCTTCTTAGACTTCTTCTTTTTCTTCTTTTTCTTCTTTTTCTTCTTTTTCTTCTTTCTCTTGTTCTTCTTCTTCTTTTTATTTGCCTTCTTTTCTTCATCTACTTTTTCTTATTCTTCTTTCTTCTTCTTCTTCTTTTTTTTCCTCTCCTTCTCATCCTACTCGTCATCCATCTTGTTCTTCTTCGCCATCTTCTTCTTCTTCTTTTTCTTCTTCGTCATCTTCATTTTCTTCTTCTTCTTCTTCTTGTTCTTCTTCTTCTTCTTGTTCTTCTTCTCCTTCTTCTTCTTCGTCTTTGTCTTCTTGATCTTCTTAGTCTTCTTCTTCTTCTTTTTCTTCTTCTTTTTCTTCTTCTACATCTTCTTCTTCTTCTTCTTCTTCTTCTTTTTCTTCTTCTTCTTCTTCTCCTTCTTCTTGTTCTTCTAATTCTTCTTCTTCATCATCTTCTTCTTTTTGTTCTTCTCCTTCTTCTTCTTCTTCTTCTACTTCTTCTTTGCCTTCTTCTTGTTCTTTTTTGTCTTCTTGTTTTTCCTCTTCGTCTTCTTCTTCTTCTTCTCCATTTTCTTAATCATCGCCTTCTTCTTCTTCTCTGTCTTCTTCGTCTTCTTCTTTCTCTTCTTCTTCTTATTTTTCCTCATCTTCTTTTGCTCCTTCTTTTCCTTCGTCCACTTCTTTGTCATCTTCTTCTTCTTCTTTTCCTTCTTCCTATTGTTCGACTTCTTCTTCTTAGTCTTCTTCTTATTATTATTATCATTCTTTTGTCTTCTTATTCATTACCTTCTTCTTTTTCAACTACTTCTTCTTCTACTTCTACTATTACTATTACTTGTTCTTCTCCTTCTTCTTCTTTTTCTTCTTCTTCTTCTTCTTCTTCATTTCTTCTTCATCTACTACTTCTACTTCACCTTTTTCTTCTTCTATTTCTTGATCTACTCCATCTTCTTCTTCTCCTTCTTCTTCTACCTCTTCATTTTCTTCTTCTTCTTCACCTCCTTCTCTTTCTTCACATTGTTCTTTTTCTGGTTTTTTTCTTCTTCTCTTTCAATATCTACTACTTCTTCTTCTTCTTCCACTTCTTCTTATTCTCATTCTTCTTCTTCTTCTTTTTCTTCTTCTTCTTCCTCTTCCTCTTCTTCTTCTTATTCTTCCTCTTCTTACTCTTCTTCCCTGTCTTCTGGTTCTTCCTCTTCTCTTCTAGTTCATCTTCTTCTTCTTGTTCTTTGTCTTCTTCCTCTACTACTTCTTAGTCTTCTTCTTTTCTTCTTCTTCGTCTTCTTCTTCTACTTCTTCTTTTACTACTACTACTACTTCTTCTTCTTCTACTTCTTCTTCTTGATCATCTTCTTCTTCTTCTTCTTCTTCTTCTTCTTCTCCTTCTTCTTCTTCGTCTTCTTCTTCTTCTTCTTCTTCTTCTTCTTCTTTTTATATTCTTTATCATCTTTTTGTTCATCTTCTTCTTCTTCCATTTCTTCTTCTTCTTCTTCTTCTTCCTCTTCTTCGCCCTCTTCTTCTTCTTCATCATCTTCTTCTTCTTCTACATCTTTTTCTCCATCATCATGATCTTGTTCATGTTATTCTTCTTTTTTTTCCTTCTTCTTCCTATTCTTCTTTTTTGTCTTTTTCTTCTTCTTCTTCTTCTTCTTCCTCTTCTTCTTCTTCTTCTTCTTCTTGTTCTTCTAGTTCTCCTTCTACTTCTACTACTTCTTCTTCTTCATCTTCTTCATCTTCTTCTTCCTCTTGTTCGTCTTCTTCGTGTTGTTTTTCTTTTTTCTTCTTCTTCTGCTTCTTCTTCTTCTTCTTATTCTTCCTCTTGTTCGTCTTCTTTGACTTCTTCTTCTTCAAGTTCTTCTTCTTCTCTTGTTTCTTAATATTCTTCATTGTAATCATCATCATCATCATCATCATTATCTTCTTCTTCTTCTTCTTCTACTACTACCACTTCTACTTCATCTTATTCTTTAGCTTCTTCATCATCATCTTCTTCTTCTTCTTCTTCTTTTTCATCTTCTTCATTTTTTTCTTTCTCCTCCACTTCTTCTTCTTGTTCTTTTTCTTCTTGTTCTTGTTCTTCTTCTTCTTTTTCATTTCCTCCGACTTCTTCATATTTTCCTTCTTCTTCTTCTTCTTCTTCATCTTGTTGTTCTTCTTCTTCTTCTTTTTCTTCTTTTTCTTCTTCATCTCCTTCTTCTTCTTCATCTAATTCATCTTCCTCTTCCTCTTTTTCGTCTTTTTCATCTTCTTTTACTTTTCCTTCTAAATCTTCTTCATTTTCTTCTTCTTTTTCATCTTCTTCTTATTCATCTTCTTTTCTTCTTTTTCTTCTACTTCTTCTTCTTCTCAATCTTCTTCTTCTTCAACATCATCTTCTTCTTCTTCTTCTTCTTCTTTGCCCTCTTCTTCTTCTTCTTCTTCATTTTCGTCTTCTTCTTTTATTACTTTACCTTCTTCTTCTTCCTCGTCTTCTTCTTTTTCCTCTTCCTCTTCTTCCTATTCTTCTTCTCTTTCTTCTTCATCATCATCTTCTTCTTCTTCTTCTTCTTTTCTTCTTCTTTTTCGACTTCTTCTTCTTCCTCTTCTTTTTCTTATTCTTCTTCTACTTTATCTTCTTCTTTGTCTTCTTTGTCATGATCTTCTCCTTCTTTTTCTTCTTCTAACTCTTCTTCCACTTCTTCTTCTTCATTTTCTTCTTTTTCTTCTTCTTCCTCTTCTTCTTCTTCCTCATCTTCTTCTTTCTCTTCTTCGTCATTTTATTCTTCCTTTTCATCTTCTTCTTCTTCTTCTCCTTCTCCTTCTTCTTTTTCTTATTCTTCTTCTTCTCATTCTTCATCTTCTTCTTCTTTTTCTTCTTCTTCTCCTTCTTCTCCTTCTTCTTCTTCTTCTTCTTCTTCTTCTCGTTCTTCATCATCTTCTTCTCCTTCTTCATCATCATCTTCTTCTTCTTCTTCTTCCTCTTCCTCTTCTTCTTCTTCTCCATATTCTTCTTTTACTACTTCTTCATCTTCATCTACTTTTTCTTTTTATTGTTCTACTTCTTTTCCTTCAACTTCTTCTTTTCCTCCTCCTACTTCTCCTCCTTCTTCTTCTACTACTTCTATAGCTTCTTCTTCTTCTTCTTCTTCTTCTTCTTCTTCTTCATCTTCTTCTTCTTCTTCTTCATTGTTTTCTTCCTCTTCTTCTTCTTCATCTTCTTTTTTTCTTCTCATTCTTTTCGTCTTCTTCATCTTCTTCTCCTTTGACTTCTTTTACTTCTTCTTTTATTTCTTCCTCATCTTCTCCTTCTTCATCATCTATTTCATCTACTTCTTCCACTTCTTCTACTTGTTGTTCTTCCTCTTCTACTTCTTCTTCATCTTTTTCTTCTACTTCTTTTTCTTCTTTTGCCACTTCCTCTTCATCTGTTACATCTTATTCTTCTTCTACTACTACAACTTCTACTTCTTCTTCTGCTTCATCATCATCATCATCTTCCTCTTCTTCTTCTTTTTCTTCTTCTTCTACTACTACTTTTTCTTCTTCTTCTTCTACTTCTCTGTCTTATTCTTTTTCTTCTTCTTCTCCTTCTTCTTCTTCATCATCATCTTCTTCTTCTTTTTCTTCTTCTTTTTCTTCTTCATCTTATTCTTCTATTACTACAACTTTTGTTTCATCTTTTCTTTTTCTTGTTCTTCGTCTTCTTCTTCTTCTTCTTCTTCTGCTTCTTCATCTTCATCTTCTTTTTTTACTTCTTGTTCTACTTCTTCTTCTCCTTCACCTTCTTCCACTTCTCCTACTACTTCTTTTTCTTCGTCTTATTAATCATCTTTTTATTCTTCTTCTTCTTCTTCATCATCTTCACGATCTTCTTCTTCTTCTTCTTCTTCTTCTTTGTTTTTTTCCTCTTCTTCTTCTCCATTTTCTTCTTCTTCTTCTTCTTATTCTATATCTCCTTCCTCATCTTCTTCTCCTTCAACTTCTTCTTTTTCTTCTTCTTCTTCTTCGTTGCATTCTTCGACTTCTTGTTCTTCTTCTTCTACTTCTTCGACTTCTGCTTCTTCTTCCTCTTCTTCTTCTTCTTCTTTTACATCTTCTTCTTCTTCTTCTTCTTTTTCTTCTTGTTCTTCTAATTCTTCTTCCTCATCATCTTCTTCTTCTTCCACTTCATTTTCTTCTTCTTCTTGGCCTTTTCCTTTTTCTTCTTCTTCATTCTGTTCGTCTTCTTTTTCTTATTCTACTACTTAATTTTCTTATCCTTCTTCCTCTTCTTATTCTTCTTCTTCCTCTTCTTCTTCTTCTTCTTCTTCTTCTTCTTCTTTTGCTTCTTTTTTGTCTTCTTCTTCTCCTTCTTCTTCTTCTTCATCTTCATCTTCCTCTTCTTCTTCTTCTTCTTCTTCTTCTTCTTCTTCGTCTTTATCTTCTTTTTTTTTTTTTCTTCTTCTTCTTCTTCATCTTCTTCTTCGTCATCATCATCATCTTCTACTTCTTCTACTTCTTCTTTTTCTCCTTCTTCTTCTTCTTCATCATCTTCTTCTTCTTCTTCTTCCCCTTCATCTTCTTCTTCTCCATCATCATCATCATCATCTTCTTCTTCCATTTCTTTTTCTTCTTTTCCTTCTTCTTTTTCTTCTTTTTCTTCTTCTTCTAGTTCTTCTTCTTCTTCTTCGTCTTTATCCACTTCTTCTTTGTCTTCTTCTTCTTCTTCTTCTTCATCGTCTTCTTGCTCTTCTTCTTCTTCGTCTTCTTCTTCTTCTTCTACAACGACTACAAGAACTTTTTCTTAATCGTCATCATCATCTTCTTCTTCTTCTTCTTATTTTTCTTCTTTTTCTTCACCTTCTTTTACTCCTTGTAATGCTTCTTCTACTACTTCTTCGTCCTTTTCTTCATCTTCTTCTTCCTATTCTTCTTCTTCTTCTACTACTTCTACTTCTTCTTCTTCTTCATTTTCTTCTCATTTCTTTTCTTCTTCTTCTTCTTCTTCTTCTTTTCTTCTTCTCCTTCTTCTTCATCTTCTTTTTCTTCTTCTTCTTCTTCTTCTTCATCTTCTTCTTCTTCTTCTATTCTTCTTGTTCTTGTTCTTCGTCATCATCATCTTATTATTATTATTATTATTTTATTATTATTATTATTATTATTATTATTCTACTTCCTTCTTCATCGTCTTCTTCTTCATCATCTTCTTCTTCCTTTTGTTCAACTTCATCTTCTCCATAACCAACTTCATCGTCATGTTCTTTCTGTTCTTCCTCTTCAACATCATCATCTTCTTCTTCAAACTCTTCTTCTTCTTCTTCTTCTTCTTCATCTTCTTCTCCTTCTTCTTGATATTCTTCAACTGCTTCATCTTCTTCTTCTCCTTCATCATTATCATTTTCTTCTTCTTTTTCTTCTCCTCCTCCTCCTTCTTCTCCTTCTTTTTCTCCTTCTTCTTCTTCTTCTTCTCCTTCATTTTCTTCTTCTTCTTCTTCATATTCTTCCTTCTCTTCTTCTTTTTTGTCTTCTTCTTCTATTTCTCCTTCTTCATCTTCTTCTTCTTGGTCGTTTTCTTGTTCTTGTTATTGTTCTTATTCTTCTTCTTCTTCTTCTTCTTCTTCTACCACAACTACTTCTTTTTCATCATCATGATCTTCTACTTCTTCTTTTCGTCCTCCTCATCCTCCATCTTCTTCTTCTTCTTTTTTTTCTTTTACTACTACTACTTCTTTTTCATCTTCTTCTTCTCCTTCTTCTCATTTTTCTTTTTCGTCACCTTCCTTATCTTCTTCTTCTTTTTGTTCTTCCTCTCTTCTTCTTCTTCTTCTTCTTCGTTTTTATCTTCTTCTTCTTCACATTCTTCTCCTTCTTCTATTTCTTCTTCTTCTTTGGTTTCTTCCTCTTCTCCTTCTTTTTCTTCTTCTTCTACTTCTTCTTCATCTTCTTTTTCTTGTTCTTCTTCCTCTTCTTCTTATTATTCTTCTTCAACTTCTTCGTCGTCGTCATCTTCTTGTGCTTAACCTTGTTCTTCTTTTTCTTCTTCTTCTTCTTCTTCTTGTTCTTCTTCTTCGTCCAATTCTTCTTCTTCTTCTTTTTCTTCTTCTTCTTCCTCTTCTTCTTCTTCTTTACCTCCTTCTTCTATTTCTTCTTCTTCTTCCTCTTATTCTTCATCTTCAATGTTTTCTTCTTCTTCTTCTTCTTCTTCCTCTTCTTCTTTATCTTCTCCATCTTCTTCTTCTTCTTCTTCTTCTTCTTCTGCTTCTTCCTTTACTTTTACTATCTCGTCTTTGTCTACGTCTTCTTCGTTATATTCTTCTATTTCTTCTTTTTCTGATTCTTCGTCTTCTTCTTCTTTGACTCTTTGTCTTCTTCTATGTCTTCTTCTTCTTCCTCATCATCATCATCATCATCATCATCTTCTTTTTCTTCTTCTTCTTCTTTATCATTTTCTTCTTCTTCTCCTTCTTCATCATCTTTTTCTTCTTCTTTTCTTCTTCTTTCTTTTCTTCTTCTTTTTCTCCATCTTCTCCTTCGCCTTCTCCATCTTCTAATTCTTCTTCTTCTTCTTCTTCTTCTCCTCCTCCTCCTCCTCCTTCTTCTTCATGCTTTTCTTCTTCATCTTCTTCTTCTTCTTTTCTCCTTCTCCTTCTTCTTCTTCTTCTAGTTCTTCTTCATCTTCTTCTTTGACTTTTCTTCTTCTTCTTCTTCTTCTTCCTCTTCTTCTTCTTATCCTTCTTCTCCTCCTCCTCCTCCTCCTCCTTCTTCTTCTTCTTCTTCTTCTTCTACTTCTTCTTCTTTTCCTTCTTCTGCTTCTTCTTCTTCTTCTTCTTCTTCTTCTTCTTCATCCTCATCATCATCATCATCTTCTTCTTCTTCTACTTCTTTTTCTTCATCTTCTTCCTCCTCTTCTTCTTCTTCATCTTCATCTTCTTCTTCCTCTTCTTCTTCTTCTTCTTCTTTCTCTTCTTCTTCTTCTTCAACTTCTTCTTCTTCTTCTTCTTCTTCTTCTTCTTATTCTTCTTCTCCTTTTACCTCTTTGACCTCTTCTTCGTCTTGATCTTCTTCGTTGTGTTCTTCTTTTCCTTCTTCTATTTCTTCTTCATCTTTTTCTTTGTCTTCTTCTTCATTGACTCTTCTGCTCCATCTATGTCTTCTTTTTTTCCTTCTTCATCAAAATCATCATCATCTTCTTCTTCTTCTTCTTTGTCTTCCTCTTCTTCTACTCCATCAAAATCTTCTTCTTCTACATCTTGTTCTTCTTCTTTTCATCTGCTTCTTCTTCTTCTCCTTCTTCTTCTCTTTCTCCTTCTTCATCATCATCATATTTTTCTTCGTTTTCTTCTTCTTCTTCTTCTACTTCTTCTTCATGTTCTTCTTCTTTTTTCCTCTTCTTCTTCTTCTTCTTCATCATCTTATTCTTCTTCTCCTTGTTCTTCTTCTTCTCCTTGTTCTTCTTCTTCTCCTTCTTCTTCTTCTTCTTTTTGTTCATTTTCTTTTCCTTCTTTTTATTCTACTTCTTCTTCTTCTTCTCCTTTTTCGACATCATCTTCCCCATCTTCTTATTCTTCTTGTTCCTCTTCCACTAGTCCTTCTTCTTCTTCTTTTTCTTCATCTTGTTCTTCTTTTTCATCTCCTTCTTCTACTTCTTCTCCTTCATGTTCTTCTTCTTCTACTTCTTCTTCTTCATTTTCTTCTTTTATGTCTTCTTCTTCTTCTTCTTCTCCATCTTCTTCTTCTACTACTACTACTTCTTCTTCATCATCATTTTCTTCTTGTCGTTCTTCTTCTTCTCCTTCTTCTTCTTCTTCTTCCTCTTTTTCATTTTCTTATTCTTCTTCTTCTTCTTCTTCTTCTTCTCATTCTTCTACTTCTTTTTCTTCTTCTTCTTTTTCTTCTTCTTCTTCTCCTTCTATCTTCTTCTTCCTATTCTTAATCTCCCACTTCTACTTGTTCTTCTTCTTCTTCTTCTTCCTCTTCTACTTCTTCTACTTCTTCTTCTTCGTCGTCTTCCTCTCCTTCTACTCCTCCACCTCCTCCCTCTTCTTCTTCTTTTTCTTCTTCTTCTTCTTCTTCTTCTTCTTCTTCTTCGTTGATTTCTTCTGCTCCTCTGTCTTCTTCTTCTTCTTCCACTTCTTCTTCTTCCACATGTTCTTCTTCTTCTACTTCTACTTCATCTTCTACTACTTCTTCTCCTTCTTCTCCTCCGTTTGGTTACCCTTTTTTGTCTTCTTCTTATTCTTCCTTTTCTTCTTCTTCTTCCTCTTCCTCTTCACCATCTTAATATTCTTCTGCACCTTCTTCTTTTTCTTCTTCATCTTCTTCTTCTTCTACTTCGCCTTGTTCGTTATTGCTTACTTCATCATCATCATCATCATGATCGTCATCTTCATCTTCTTCTTCTTCTTCCTCTTCTTTGTCCTGTTCTTCGTTGTCTTCATATTTTTATTATTCTTCTTCTTCTTCGTTTCTTATCTTCTTCTTCTTCTTCTTTTTCATCATCGTCATCTTCTTCTTCTTTCATTTCTTCTTCTTCTTTATCTTTGTCTTCTTCTTCTTCTTCTTCTTCTTTTATTTCATCTTCTTCTTTTTTTTCTTCTTCTTCACCTTCTTATACTTTTTCTTCTTTTTCGTCCTCTTCTTCATCTTCTTCTTCCTCTTCATCTTCTTCTTCTTCTACTTCTTCTTTTTCTTCTTCAATTTCTTCTCATTTCTTTTCTTTGTCTTCTTCTTCTTCTTTATCTTCTTCTTTTTCTTCTTCTTCTTCTTCTTCTATTCTTCATATTCTTGTTGTTCTTCATCATCATTATCATCATCATCATCATCTCATTCTTCTTCTTTTTCTTCTTCTTCTTCTTCATCTTCGTCTTCCTTTTCTTTCTTCTTCTCAATCATCATCATCGTCTTCTACCACTTCTTCATCTTCTTCTTAGCTATCTCTTATTTCTTCTTCTTCTTCTTCATCTTCTTCTTCTTCTTCTACTATTTCTTTTTCTTCCTCGCCTTCATCTACTTCTTCTTTGTCTTCTTCTTCTTCTTTCTTCTTCTTCTCCTTCTTCTTCTTCTTCTTCTTCTTCTTCTTCTTCTACTTCTTCTTCTTTTTCTTCTTTCTTCTTCTTCTTCTTCACCTTCCACTTCTTTTTCTTCTTCTTAACCATCTTCTTCTTTTTTGTGTTTTGCTTCTTCGTCTTCTTCTGTTTTATCTGTCTTCTTCTTCTTCTTCTCCATCGACTTCTTCTTGTTCTTCTTCTTCTTCTTCACCTTCATCCTCTTCTTCTTCTGACCCTTCTTCGTCTTCCTCTTCTTTATTTTTCTGTTCTTTGTCATCTTCTTCGTCTTCTTCTTCTTCTTCTTCTTATTCTTCTTCTTCTTCTACTTCTTCATCTTCTTCTTCTTCTTCTTCTTCTTTTTCTTCTTCTTCTTTTTCTTCTTCCTCTTCTTCTTCTATTTCTTCACCATCTTCTACTTCTTTTTCATCTTCTTCTTCTTTGTTTTCTTCCTCTTCTTATTCTTCTTCTTCTTTTTCTTCTTCTTCTTCTTCTTCTTATTCTTCCTCTGCTTTTTCTTCTAATTTGTCTTCTTCTCCTTACTTGTTCAACTTCCTCTTTTTCTTCTTCTTCTTATTCTTATTCTTCTTATTCTTCCTCCTTTGCTTCTTCATCTTCTTCTTC
>JAIUJO010001318.1:47500-50000 GCA_023846275.1 Vanilla planifolia
TCTTCTTCTTCTTTTACTACTTCTTTTTCATCATTATCTTCTTCTTCTACTTCTTCATCTTCTTCTTCTTCTTCTTCTTCTTCATCTTTTTTTTCTTCTTCTTATTCTTCCTCTTCTTCTTCTTGTTCTCCTTCTTCTTCTCCTTCTTCTTCTTTCTCTTCATCTTCTTCACCTTCTTCACCTTTTTCTTTTTCTTCTTCTACTACTACAACTACTTCTTCTTCTTCTTCTCCTTCTTCTTCTTCTTCTTCTTCTTTCTTCTTCTTTTCCTTCTTCTTCTTCTTCTTCTTCTTCATCTTCTTCTTCTTCTTCTCCTCCTCCTCCTTGTTCTTCTTTTCACCTTCTAGTCAACTTCTCCTTCTTCTTCTTTTAATTCTTCTTCATCATCTTCTTCCTTATCTTCTTCTTCTTCTTCTACTACTACTATTACTTCCTCTTACTCTTCTTCAATTCTTCTTCTTCCTTTTCTTGTTCTTCCACTTCTTCATCTTCTATCTTTTCTTCTTCTTCATCTTCTTTCTTTTCTTCTTTTTCTTCTTCCTTTTCTTCTCCTTCTTCTTCTTAACCATATTTTTTTATCCTTGTTCTACGTCATCTTCTTCTTCTTCTTCTTTATCCTATTCCTCTTCTTCTTCTTCTTCTTCTTTGTCTACTTCTTCTTCTTCTTCTTCTTCTTCTTTGTCTTTTTCATCTTCTTCTTTTTCTTCTTCTTTTTCTTGTTCTTCTTCTTTTTCTTCTTCTTCTTGGTTGACGTCTTCTTTTTCTTCTTCTTCTTCTTCTTCTTCTTTTTCTTCTTGTTCTTCATCTTCTTTGTCTTCTTCTTGTTTTTCTTCTTCAACTTCTTCTCTTCTTCTTCTTCTTGTTCTACGTCCTCTTTTCTTCATTTTCAACCTCTTCTTCTCCTTCTCCTTCTTCTTCTCCTTCTTATTCTCCTTCTTCTTCTCCTTCTTATTCTCCTTCTTCTTCTTCTTCTTCTTCATCTTCTCCTTATTGTTTTTCTTTGTATTCTTCGTCTTCTTCATCTTCTTCCTCTTTCTCTTCGTCTTCATCTTCTTCTTCTTCCACTTCTTCTTATTCAACTTCTTCTTCTTCCTTGACTTCTTCTTCGACTTCTTTTTGTTCTTTGTCTTCTTCTTCTTGTTTTTCTTCATCTTCATCATCATCATCTTCTTCTTCTACATCTTTGTCTTCCTCGTTTACTATATCTGCTTCTTCCTGTTTGTCTTCTTCTTCTTCTTCTTCTTCGTCTTCTTCTTGTTTGCCTTCTTCGTCTTCAACTTCTTCCTCTACTTCTTCTTCTTCCTCTTCTTCTTCTTCTTCTTCATCCTCTTCTTCTTCTTCTACTTCTTTTTCATCATTATCTTCTTCTTCTACCTCTTCATCTACTTCTTCTTCTTCTTCTTCTTCTTCTTCTTTTTCTTCTGCTTCTTCCTCTTCTTCTTCTTGTTCTCCTTCTCCTTCTTTTTCTCCTTTTCTTCATCTTCATCTTCTTCTCCTTCTTCTCCTTTTTTCTTTTTCTTCTTCTACTACTACCACTACTACTACTACTTCTTCTTGTTGTTCTTCTTCTTCTTTCTTCTTCTTTTCCTACTTCTTCTTCTTCTTCTTTTTTCTTTTACTTCTTCTTCTTCCACTTATTTTTCTCCATCTCTCTCTTCTTCTTCTTCTACTTCTTCTTCTTCTTCATCTTCTACTACTCACTTTAATTATTACTATTATTATTATAATTATTATTATTATCGTCTTCTTCTTCTTCTCCATGGTCTTCTTCTTCTTCTTCTTCGTCTACTTCTACTTTTTCTTTGTCTTCTACTTCTTCTTCTTTTTCTTCTTCTTTTCTTCTTCTTCTTCTTCGTCTTTTTCTTCTTCTTTGTCTTCTTCTTTTTCATGTTCTTCTTCTTATTCTTCTTCTTCTTTGTCTTCTTCTTCTTCTTCTTTTTCATGTTCTCCTTCTTCTTCCACCTGTTCCACTTCTTCTTCCTCTTCTTCTGCTTCTTCTACTTCTTATTTTACTTCATCTTCCATTTCTTCTTTTTCTATTACTTATAATTGTTATTATTATTATTGTTATTATTATTATTATTATTATTTGTATTCGTCTTCTTCTTCTTCTTCTTCTTCATTGTACTCTTCTTCTTCTTCCTCTTTTTCTTCTTTTCTTCGTCTACTTCTTCTTCTTCTTCTTCTTCATTTTCTTCTACTTCTTCTTCTTCTTCTTCTTTTTCTTCTTCTGCTTCTTGTTCTTTTTTTGTGTTTTCTACTTCTTTTTCTTCTTCTTCTTATTCTTCTTCTTCTTCTTCTTCGTCTTCTTCTTCTTCTTCTTTTTCATCTTCTTCTTCCACTTGTTCCTCTTCTTCATCATCATCTTCTTCTTCTTCTTCATTTTCTTCTTCTTCATCTTCTTTTTCTTCTTCTTCTTCTTCTCCTTCTTCTTCTTCTTCTTCTTCTTCTACTTCTACTTCTTCTTCTTCTCCCTCGTCTTCTTCTTCTTGTTCTTCTT
>JAIUJO010002282.1:0-2500 GCA_023846275.1 Vanilla planifolia
AGAATAATAAGTAGTAGTAGAAGAAGAAGAAGAAGAGGGAGAAGAAGAAGAATAAGAAGAAGCAAAAGAAGCATAAAAGGAAGAAGAAGAAGAAGGAGAAGAAGAAGTTAGAAAAGAAGAAGAAGAAGAAGAAGGAGTAGAAGAAGAAGAAGAAAAAGAGGAGAAGAGGAAGGAGAAGATGGAGAAAATAGGGAAGTTTAAGAAGAAGAAGAAGTAGAACAAGAAGAAGATGTAGCAGTAGTAATAGTAGAAGAAGAAGAAGAAGTAGAAGAAAGAAGAAGAAGAAGAAGAAGAAGAAAAAGAAGAAGAGGAAGAAGAAAAACAAGACAAGAAGAAGAGGAAGAAGAATGAGAAGAAGAAAAACGTGAAGAAGAAGACGAAGAAGAAGAAGAAGAAGAAGAAGAATAAGATGGAGAAGAAGAAAAATAAGAAGAAGATCAAGAACAAGAACAAGAAAAAGAAGAGTAAAAAGAAGGAGAAGAGTAAAAAAGAAGGAGAAGAAAAGGTAGAAGAAGTTGAAGGAGAAGAAGAAGTAGTAGATGAAGAAGAATAGGAAGAAGGAGAAGAAGAAGAAGAAGAAGAAGAAGAAGTGGAAGGAGTAGAAGAAGTAGAAGAAGTAGAAAAAGAAGAATGAGAAGAAGAAGGAGAAGAAGAAGAAGAAGAAGAAGAAGAAGAAGAAGAAGAAGAAGTGCAAGAAGAAGAACAAGAAGAAGAACAAGAAGGAAAGGAAGAAGAAGAAGTAGAAGAAGAAGAAGAATTCGAAGAAGAAGAAGAAGAAGAAAAAGAAGATGAAGAAGTAGAAGAAGAATAAGAGTAATAGGAAGGAGAAGAAAAGAGAAGAAGGAGGAGAAGTATAAGAAGAAGAAGAAGAAGAAGCGAAATATGATGAAGAAGAGGAAGAGGATTTTGAAGAGGAGAAGGAAGAATTAGAAAAAAAAGATGAAGAATAAGCAGAAGAAGAGGTAGAAGATGAAGATATAGAAGATGAAGAAGAAGAGGAAGGAGTAGAAAAAGAAGAAGAAGAAAAAGAACAAGAAGTTGAAGAAGAAGAAGAAGATGATGGAGAACAAGGAGAAGAAGAAGAAGAAGAAGAAGAAGAAGAATAACGAGAATAAGTAGAAAGAGAAGAAGGAGAAGAATAAGAATAAGAAGAAGAAGGAGAAAAAGGAGAAGGAGAGGAGAGAGAAGAAGAAGAAGAAGAAGAAGAAGAGTAGGAAGAAGAAGAAAAAGATGGAGAAGAAGATAAGGAACGAAAGAAGAAGAATTGAAGAAAGAAGAAGAAAAGGAATAGGAAGAAGAAGAAGAAGTAAAAGTAGAAGAAGAACAAGAAGAGGAAGAAGAAGAGGAACAAGAAGAAGAAGAATATGAAAAAGTAGGGGAAGTAGAAAATGAAGAAGAAGAATAATAAGAAGAAGAAGAATAAGAAGAAGAAGAAAAAGACGATGGAAAGGAAGAAAAATAAGAAGAAAAAGAAGAAGAAGAAGAAGAAGAATAGGATGGAGATGAAAAAGAAGAAGAAGAAGGAGGAGGAGGAGAAGAAGAAGAAGAATAAGAAGAAGAAAAAGCGAAAGAATAAGAAGAAGAAGAAGAAGAGGAGGAGGAGGAAGAGGAGGAGGAGGAAGAGGAGGAGAAGGAGTAGATGAAGAAGGTGAAGATGCTGAAGAAGAAGAGAAAGGAGTAGAAGAAGAAGAAGAAAAAGAAGAAGTAGAAGATGATGAAGAAGAAGAAGAAGATGAAGTACATGAAGGAGAAGAAGAAGAAGAAGAAGGAAAATAAGTAGAAGGAGAAGAAGAATAAGAAGAAGAAGAAGAAGAGGAAGAAGAAGGAGAAGTAGAAGAAGAAGAAATGGATGGAGAAGAAAAAGAAGAAGAAGAAGGAGGAGGAGGAGGAGGAGGAGAAGAAGATGAAGAAGAAAAAGAAGAAGAAGAAGAAGAATCAAAGAAGAAGAAGAAGAAGAGGAAGAGGAGGAGGAAGAGGAGAAGAAGAAGTAGATGAAGAAGGTGAAAAACAAGTAGAAAAAGAGGAAGAAGAAGAAGAAAAAGATGAAGAAGTTAAAGAAGAAGAGGAAGTCGGTGTAGAAGAAGAAGAAGAAGAGGAAAAAGAAGAAGAAGATGAAGATGAAGAAGAAGATGAAGAAGTAAAAGAAGGAGAAGAAGAAGAATAAGAAGGTGAATAAGTAGAAGGATAAGAAGGAGAAGAAGAATAAGAAGGAAAAGGAGAAGAAGAAGAAGGAAAAGGAGAAGAAGAAGAAGAAGAAGAAGAAGAAGAGGAAGAAGAAGAAGAAGGAGAAGAAGACGAGGAAAGGAAGGAGAAGAATTGGAGGAAGAAGAAGAAGGAGATGATTAAGAAGAAGAAGAAGAAGAAGAAGAAAAAGATGAGGGAGAAGAAGAAGAAAAAGAAGAGGAAGAAGAAGAGAAAGAGGAGAAGAGGAAGAAGAGAAGAATGGAGAAGATGAAGAAGAAGAAGCAAAGATGAAGAAGAAGAAGAAGAAGAAGAAGAA
>JAIUJO010002282.1:10000-20000 GCA_023846275.1 Vanilla planifolia
AGAAGATGAAGAAGAAGAAGAAGAAGTAGAAGAAGAAGAAGAAGAAGAAGAAGAAGAAAAAGTAGAAGAGGAAGGGGAAGAAGAAGAACGAAAGAAGAAGACGGAGAAGAAGAAGAAGTAGTAGAAGAGGAGGAAGAAAAAGACGATGAAGAAGAAGAAGAAGGAGAAGAAGAAGAAAAGAAGAAGAAGAAGAGGTAGAAGAAGAAGAAAAGGAAGAAGAAGAAGATGATGACGAAGAAGAAAAAGTTGTTAAAGAACATGAAGAAGAAGAAGAAGATGATGATGAATAACAAGAAGAAGAAGAAGAAGGTGAAGGAGGAGGAAGAGAAGAAGCCGAAAAATGGACTTGAACAGGATGAAGAAGAAGAATAAGAATAAGATGAATTAGAAGAAGTACCAGAAGAAAGAAGAAGAACAAGCAAAAGAAGTAGAATAGGGAGAAAAGGAGAAGTAGACTTAGAAGAAGGTGAAGAACAAGTTGAAGAAGCAGAAGAAGAAGAAGAAGAAAAACAAGAAGAAGAATTAGAAGAAGAGAAAGAAGAAGAAAAGAAGTAGAAGAAGAAGAATAACAAAGAAAAGAAGAGGTAGAAGAAGAAGAAAAAGAAGAAGCAAAAGAAGGAGGAGAACAAGGAGGAGGAGGAGGAGGAGGTGAAGACGAAGAAGTAGAAGAAGAAGAAGAAGAAGAAAAAGTAGACAAAGAAGAAGATGAAGAAGAAGTAGAAGAAGAAGAAGAAGAAGAATAAGAAGAGGAAGAAAAAGAAGAAGAAGAGGAAGAAGAAGAAGAAGAAGAAAAAGATGAAGAAAAAAAGGAGAAGTAGAAGAAGAAGTAGAAGAAGTTGAAGAGGGAGAAAAAAGAAGAAGAAGAAGAGGAAGAAAAAACATCAAGACGAAGAAAAACATAAAGTAGAAGATTTAGAAGAAGAAGAATAATAAGAAGAAGAACAAGAAGATGTAAAAGAACAAGAAGAAGGAGTTGAAGTAGAAGAAAAGGAATGAGAAGAAGAAGAAGAAGAAGAAGAAGAAGAAGGAGATGGAGAAGAAAAAGAAGAAGAAGAAGAAGAAAAAGTAGAAGTAGAAGAAGAAGAAGAAGAAGTAGAAGTAGTGGAAGAAGAGGATGAAGAAAAAGAAGAAAAAGAAGAAGAATAAAAGAAGCAAGAGAAGAATAGGAAGAAAAAAGGGAAGAAGAAGAAGAAGAAGAAAAGAAGAAGAAGTAAAATGATAATAATAATAATAATAATAATAATAAGTAGTAGAGGTAGTAGTAGAAGAAGAAGAAGAAGAAGAAGAAGAGGAAGAACAATAAGAAGAAGAACATGAGGAAGAAGCACAAGTACAAGAAGAAGAAGAAGAGAAGAAAAAGAAGAAGAAGAGAAGAAGAAGAAGAAGGAGTAGAAGAAGAAGAAGAAGAAGAAGAAGATGCAGAAGAAGAACAAAAGAAGAAGAAGAAGAAGAAGAAGAAGAAGAAGAATTAGAAAAAGAAGAAGAAGGAGAAGAAGAAGAAGACGAAGAAGAAGAAGAAGAACAAGAAGAATAAGAAGAAGAACAATAAGAAGAAGAAGAAGAGAAAGAAAAAGATGAAGATGAGAAGGAAGAAGAAGAAGAAGTTAAAAAAGGAGGAGAAGAAGAAGAATTAGAAGAAGAAGAAGAAGGAGAGGAACAAGAAGAAGAAGAAGTAGAAGAAGGAGAAGAACAAGATGAAGAAATATAAGAAGAAGAAGAAGAAGAAGAAGAAAATGAAGAAGAAGAAGAAGAAGGAGAAGAACAAGATAAGTAAGTAGTAGTAGTAGTAGAAGAAGAAGAAGATGAAGAAGAAAAGCAAGAAGAAAAACAAGAAGTAGAAGAAGAAGAAGATGACGATGATGAAGAAGAGGAAGAAGAAGAAGTGGAAGAAGGAGAAGATAAAAAAAAAGGTGTACAAGAAGAAGTAGAAGTAGAAGAAGAAGAAGAATAAGAAGAAGAAGAAAAAGAAGAAAAAGAAGAAGAAGAAAATGAAGAAGAAAAGGAAGAAGAAGATGAAGAAGAAGAAGAGGAAAAAGAAGAAGTAGAAAAAGTAGGAGAAGGAGAAGAACAAGATGAAGAAGTAGAAGAAGAACATGAAGAAGAAGAAGAAGAAGAAGAAAAAGAAGAAGATGATGTTGATGATAAAGAAGAAGAGGAAGAAGAAGAAGAAGAAAAAGTAGGATAAGAAGAAGAACAAGATCAAGAAGTAGATGAAGAAGAAGAAGAAGAAGAAGTAGAAGAAGAATTAGAAGAAGTTGAAGAAAAAGTTGAAGAAAAAAGAAGTAGAAGTAGAACTAAAAGAAGTTGAAGAAGAAGAAAAAAGAAGAATAAGAATAAGTAGAAGAAGAAGAAGTAGAAGAAGAAGAAGAAGAAGAAAACATTTAGAAAAAGAAAATCTTGAAGAAGAAGAAGAAGAATTAGAAGAAGAAGAAGTAGATGAAGAAATTGTAGTAAAAGAAGAAGAAGAAAAAGAAGAAGAAGTGGAAGAAGGAGAAGAAGAAGAAGAAGAAAAAGAACAAGAAGAAGGAGAAGATTAAGTAGAAGAAAAAGTAGAAGAAGAAGAAGAAGTAGAAGATGAGGAAGAAGAAGAATAACAAGAAGTAGAAGATGGAGAAGAAGAAGAAGTAGAAGAAGAAGAAGAAGAAGAGGAAGGAGAAGAAAAAGATAAAGAAGTCGTAGTAGATGAAAATGAAAAAAAAGAAGAAAAAGAAGAAGGAGAAGAAGAAGAACACGATGAAGAAGATGAAGAAGAAGAAGTGGAAGAAAGAGAAGAAGAAAAACAAGAAGAAGCGAAAGAAGAAGAAGCAAAAGAAGAAGAAGAAAAATACGAAGAAGTAGAAGAAGAAGAAGAAGAAGAAGAAGAAGAAGAAGAAGAAGAAGGGGATGAAGAAGAAGAAGGCTGAGAGGAAGATGATGAAGAAGGAGAAGATGTAGAAGAAAAAGAAGAACAAATGGAAGAAGAAGAAGAAGAAGAAGATAATGATGATGATGAAGAAGAAAGGAAGAAGAAAGGGGTGAAGAAGAAGAAGACAGAGAGGACAAAGTTGAAGAAGGAGAAGATAAAGAAGAAGAAGAAGGGGAAGAAGCAGAAGAAGAAGAAGAAGAAGAAGAAGAAGAAGGTGATCATGAAGATTAAGAAGAAAAGAAGAAGAAGATGATGAAGAAGAAGAAGAGGAAGAAGATGAAGAAGAAGGAGAAGACGAAGAAGAAGTAGAAGAAGAGGAAGAAAAAGAAGAAGAAGAAGAAGAAGATGATGATGGTGCAGAAGAAAAAAAAGAAAAAAAAAAGAAGAAAATGATGAAAAAGGAGAAGAAGAAGAAGAAGAAGAAGAAGATGATGATGATGAAGAATAAGAAGAAGAAGAAGTAAAAAAAGTAAAACAAGAAAAAGGAGAAGAAGAAGAAGATGATGAAGAAGAAGAAGAAGAAAAACTAGAAGAAGAAGAAAAAGAAGGAGAAGGAGAAGAACTAGATGAAGATGTAAAAGAAGTAGAAGAAGAAGAAGAAGAAGTGAAAGAAAAAGAAGAAGAAGAAGAAAATGATGATGAAGAAGATGAAAAGAAGAGGAAGAACTAGTAGAAGAAGAAGAAGAATAGAAGAAGAAGAAGTAGAGGAAGAAGAAGAAGAAGAAGAACATGAAGAAGAAGAAGAAGAAGATGAAAAAGAAGAAGAAGAAGAAGAAGATGATGTTGATGATGAAGAAGAAGTGGAAGAAGAAGAAGAAGAAAAAGTAGGAGAAGGAGAAGAACAAGATCAAGAAGTAGATGAAGAGGAAGAAGAAGAAGAAGAAGTAGAAGAAGAACTAGAAGAAGTTGAAGAAAAAGTTGAAGAAAAAAGAAGTAGAAGTAGAAGAACTAGAAGAAGTTGAAGAAGAAGAAAGAAGAAGAAGAAGAAGAATAAGTAGAAGAAGAAGAAGTAGAACAAGAAGAAGAAGAAGAAAACATTTAAAAAATAAAATCTTGAAGAAGAAGAAGAAGAATGAGAAGAAGAAGAAGTAGATGAAGTAACTGAAGTAAAAGAAGAAGAAAAAGAAGAAGAAGAAGAAAAAAAAGAACTGGAAGAAGAAGAAGAAGAAGAAGAAGAACAAGAGAAGGAGAAGATTAAGTAGAAGAAAAAGTAGTAGAGGAAGAAGTAGAAGATGAGGAAGAAGAAGAAGAAGAAGAACAAGAAGTAGAAGAAGGAGAAGAAGAAGAAGTAGAAGAAGAAGAAGGTGAAGAGGAAGGAGAAGAAAGAGATAAAGAATTTGCAGTAGTTGAAAATGAAAAAGAAGAAGAAGAAGAAGAAGGACAAGAAGAAGAACACAATGAAGAAGATGAAGAAGAAGTGGAAGAATGAGAAGAAGAAGAAGAAGAAGGGGATGAACAAGAAGAACGCTGAGAGGAAGATGATGAAGAAGGAGAAGATAAAGATGAAAAAGAAGAACAAATGGAAGAAGAAGAAGAAGAAGAAGATAATGATGATGATGAAGAAGAAAAGAAGAAGAAAGGGGTGAAGAAGTAGAAGATAGAGAGGAAGAAGATGAAGAAGGAGAAGATAAAGAAGAAGAAGAAGAAGAAGGGGAAGGAGCAGAAGAAGAAGAAGAAGAAGAAGAAGAAGAAGAAGAAGGTGATGATGAAGATTAAGAAGAAAAGAAGAAGAAGAAGAAGAAGAAGAAGAGGAAGAAGATGAAGAAGGAGAAGACGAAGAAGAAGTAGATGAAGAAGAAGAAAAAGAAGAAGAAGAAGATGATGATGATGATGATGGTGCAGAAGAAAAAGAAGAAAAAGAAAAAGAAGAAAATGATGAAAAAGGAGAAGAAGAAGAAGAAGAAGAAGATGATGATGATGAAGAAGAAGAAGAAGAAGATGATGAAGAAGAAGAAGTAAAAAAAGAAAAACAAGAAAAAGGAGAAGAAGAAGAAGACAAAGAAGAAGAAGAAGAAGAAAAACAACAAGAAGAAGAAAAAGAAGGAGAAGGAGAAGAGGTAGATGAAGAAGTAAAAGAATAGAAGAAGAAGAAGAAGAAGAAGAAGAGAAAGAAAAAGAAGAAGAAGAAGAACATGATGATGAAGAAGAAGATGAAGAAGATGAAAAAGAAGAGGAAGAAGTTGTAGAAGAAGAAGAAGAAGAACAGAAGAAGAAGAAGTAGAAGTAAAGAAGAAGAAGAAGACGGGGAAGAATCGTAAAGGGAAGAAGAAGAAGTAGTAGTAGAAGAAGAAGAAGAAGGAGAAGGAGAAAAAGAAGAAGAAGGAGAAGAAGGGAGAAGGTGATGAAAGAGAAGGAGAAAAAGAAAAAGTAGTAGTAGAAGAAGAAGAAAAAGAAGAAGTAGAAGAAGAAAAATAGGAAGAAGAAGAAGAAAAAGAAGAGGATGAAGAAGAAGGAGGGGAAGAAGATTAAGAAAGAGAAGATAAAGAAGAAAAAGAAGTAGAAGAGGAGGAAGAAAAAGAACAAGAAGGAGAAGAAAAAGAAGAAGAAGATGAAGAAGAAGAAGAAGAAGAAGGTTAAGAAGAAGGAGAAGAAGAAAGGAAGGAGAAGGAGGAGAACAAGATGAAGAAGTAGAAGAAGAAGAAGAAGAAGAAGAAGAGGAAGAAGATGATGATGATAAGGAAGAAGAAGGAGAAGTAGAAGAAGACGAAGAAGAATTAGAAGAAGAAGAAGAAGATGATGAAGAGCTTGAAGAAGAAGAAGAAGGAAAAGAAGAAGAAGAACAAGAAGAAGAAGAAGTGGAAGAAGAAGAAGAACAGGAAGAAGAAGAAGCGAAAGAAGAAGAAGTAGAAGAGGAAGAACAATAAGCAGAAGTAGAAGAAAAAGAAGTAGTAGAAGAAGAAGAAGAAGCAGAAGAATGAAATGAAGAAGAAGAAGAAGAAGAAAAAGTAGAAAAAGAAGAAGATAAAGAACATGAAGGAGAAGAAGAAGAACAAGAAGATGAATAATAAAAATAATAACTAGAAGAAGAAGAAGGAGACAAAGAAGAAGAAGAAGAAGAAGAAGAAGAAAAAGAAGTAGAAGAAGGAGGAGGAGGAGGAGGAGAAGAAGTAGAAAAAAAAGCAGAAGAAGATGAAGAAGAAGAAGAAGAATATGAACAAGAACAAGAAGAACATGATGAAGAAGTACTAGAAGAAAGAAGAAGAATAAGAAGAAGAATAGGAATAGGCAGAAGAAGAAGAAGAAGAAGAAGAAGAAGAAAAGTAGATGAAGGAAAAGAACAAGATGAAGAACTGGAAGAAGAAGAAGAAGAGGAACCTGAAGTAGATGAAGAAGAAGAAGAAGAAAAAGAAAAAGAAGAAAAGGAAAAAGAAGAAGAAGAAGAAAAAAAAGAAGTAGAAGAAGAAGTAGAAGAAATAGAACAAGAAGAGGAAGAAGAAGAACATGGAGAAGTAGAAGATGGAGAAGGAGAAGACAAAGAAGAAGAAGAAGAAGAAGAAGAAGAAGAATAAAAAGACGAAGAAGAAGAAGAAGAAGAAGAACAAGAAAAAGAAGAGGAAGAAGAAGAATAAGAAGACGAAAAAGAAGAAGAAAAAAGAAGAAGTAGAAGAAGTTGAAGAAGAAGAAAAAAGAAGAAGTAGAATAAGAATAATAAGAAGAAGAAGAAGAAAGCAATAAGAAAAAGAAAAATAGGAAGAAGAAGAAGGAGAAGAAGAAGAAAAGGATGAAGATGAAGAAGAGGAAGAAGATTAAGAAAGAGAAGATAAAGAAGAAAAGGATGTAGAAGTGGAGGAAGAAGAAGATGAAGAAGAAGGTGAAGAAGAAGAAGAAGAAGATGATGAAGAAGAAGAAGAAGATGATGATGATGATGAAGAAGAAGAAAAGAAGGAGAAGGAGGAGAACAAGATGAAGAAGTAGAAGTAGAAGAAGAAGAAGAAGAAGAAGAAGATGATGAAGAAGAGGAAAAAGAAGATGAAGAAGAAGAAGAAGAAGAAGATGAAGAGTATGAAGAAGAATAAGGAAAAGAAGAAGAAGAAGAAGAAGAAGAAAAAGAAGAAGAAGAAGAGGAAGAAGAAAAAGTAGATGAGGAAGAAGAAGAAGAGAAAGAAGAAGAAGAAGAAGTAGAAGAGGAAGAAGAATAAGAAGAAGGAGAAGAAAAAGAAGAAGTACTAGAAGAAGAAGAAGTAAAAGAAGGAAAAGAAGATGAAGAAGAAGAAGAAGAAGAAGAAAACGAAGAAGAAGAAGTTAAAGAACAAGAAGATGAATAAGATGAATAAGATGAAGGAGAAGAAGAAGAAGAAGAAGAAGAAGAAGGAGACAAAGAAGAAGAAGAAGAAGATGAAGAAGTAGAAGAAGGAGGAGGAGGAGAAGAAGTAGAAAAAAAAAGAGTAGTAGAAGAAGAAGAAGAAGAAGAAGAAGAATATGAACAAGAACAAGAAGAAGATGAAGAAGAAGAAGTACTAGAAGAAAGAAGAAGAATAATAAGAAGAAGAAGTATAGGTTGAAGAAGAAGATAAAGAAGAAGAAGAAAAGTAGAAGAAGGAAAAGAACAAGATGAAGAAGTAAAAGAAGAAGAGGAAGAGGAACCTGAAGAAGATGAAGAAGATGAAGAAGAAAAAGGAAAAAGAAGAAAAGGAAAAAGAAGAAAAAGAAGAAGGAGAAGAAGAAGAAAAAGAACAAAAAGAAGTTGAAGAAGAAGAAGAAAAAGAAGAAGCAGAAGAAGGTGGAGAACAAGAAGGAAGAGGAGGAGGAGAAGGTGAAGAAGAAGAAGTATAACAAGAAGAAGAAGAAGAAGAAGAAGAAGATGGGGAAGTAGAAGATGTAGAAGGAGAAGACGAAGAAGAAGAAGAAGAAGAAGAATAATAAAATGAAGAAGAAGAAGAAAAAGAAAAAGAAGAGGAAGAAGAAGAAGAAGAAAAAGAAAAACAAAAAAAGAAGAAGTAGAAGAAGTTAAAGAAGAAGAAAAAAGAATAATAATAATAATAATAATAATAATAATAATAATAAGAAGAAGAATGAGAAGAAGAAGAAGAAGTAAAAGATGAAGAAATTGAAGGAGAAAAGAAGAAGACGATGATGAAGAAGAAGAAGAAGAAGAAGAAGAAGAAAAAGAACAAGAAGAAGGAGAAGATGATGTAGAAGAAGAAGAAGAAGAAGAAGAAGAGGAGGGAGAAGATGATGATGATGATGAAGAAAAAGAACAAGAAGAAGAACAAGAAGTAGAAGAAGCAGATGAAGAAAGAGAAGAACAAGAAAAAGAAATCGTCAAAGAAGAGGAGGAAGAAGAAGAAGAAAAAGAAAAAGGAGAAGAAAAATGATGAAGAAGTAGAAGAAGTTGAAGAAGAAGAAAAAAGAAGAAGAAGAAGAATAAAAAGAAGGAGAAGAAGAAGAAAACATTACGAAGAAGGAAACATGAAGAAGAAGAAAGAGGAGAACGAGCAGAAGAAGAAGAAGAAGAAAAAGATGAAGACATTTAAGTAGAAAAGAAGATGATGAAGAAGAAGAAGAAGAAGAAGAAGAAGATGAAAAAGAACAAGAAGAAGGAGAAGATGAAGTAGAAGAAAAAGAAGAAGAAGAAGAAGAAGCAGAAGGAGAAGAAGATGATGATGATGAAGAAAAAGAAGAAGAAGAAGATGAAGAAAGAGAAGAACAAGATAAATAAGTCATAGTAGTAGTAGTAGTAGTTGTAGAAGAAGAAAAAGAAGAAGAAAAAGAAGAAGAGAAAGAAGAAGGAGAGGATGAAGAAGATCATGATGATGAAGAAGAAGAAGAAGAAAAAGAAGAAGTGGAAGAAGGAGAAGAAAAAGATGAAGTAGAAGAAGTAGAAGAGAAAGAAGAAGAAAAAGAGGAAGAAGAAGATGAAGAAGAAGAACTTGAAGAAGAAGAAGAACAACAACAAGAAGAAGATGAAGATGATCAAGAAGGACAAGATGAAGAAGAAGAACAAGAAGAAAAAGAAGGAGAAGGAGAAGATCAAGATGAAGAAGTAGGAGTAAAAGAAGAATAAGAAGAAGAAGAAGAAGAAGAAGAAGAAGAAGTTAAAGAAGAAGAAGAAGAATAGGAAGAAGAAGAGGAAGATGAAGAAGAATAAGAAGAAGAAGAAGAAGATGATGATGTTGAAGAAGAAGAAGAAGAAGAAGAAGAAGCAGAAGAAAAAGAAGAATAGAAGAAGAAGAAGAAGTAGAAGATAAAAAAGAAGAAGAAGATGATGAAGAAGAGTAAAGGGAAGAAGTTGTAGAAGAAAAAGAAGAAGAGGAAGAAGAAGAATGAGAAGAAGATGAAGAAGAAGATGGAGAAGGTGAAGAAAAAGAAGAAGAAGTAGAAGAAGAAGAAGTAGAAGTAGAAGTAGAAAAAAGAGAAGAAGCAGAAGAAGAAGAAGAAAAAGGGGAAGAAGAAGAAGAAAAATCGGACGAAGAAGAAGCAGAGGAAGAAAAAGAAGAAGAAGAAGAAGAAGAAGGGGTTGAACAAGAAGAAGATGGAGAGGAAGAAGATGATCAAGGGGAAGATAAAAAAGAAAAAGAAGAAGAAGAGGAAGAAGTAGAAGAAAAAGAAGAAGAAGAAGAAGAAGAAGTGGAAGAAGAAGACGTTGATGATGAAGAATAAGAAGAAAAGAAGAAGAAGAAGAAGAAGAAGAAGAAAAAGAGGAAGTAGAAGAATAAAAAGAGACAGAAGATGAAGAAGTCAAAGAAGAAGAAAAAGAAGAAGAAGAAGAAGAAGGAGAAGAAGAAGAAGAAGAAGAAGAAGAAGAAGAAAAAGAAGAAGAAGATTATGATGGTAAAGAAGAAGAAGAAGAAGAAGAAGAAGAAAAAGGAGAAAAAGATTAAAAAGGAGAAGAAATAGAAGAAGAAGAAGAAGAAGAAGTAGAAGAAAAAGAAGAAGATGAAGAAGAAGATGATGCTGATGATGAAGAAGAAGATTAAGATGATGAAGAAGAAGAAGGAAAAGAAGAAAAACAAGAAAAAGGAGACGAAGAAGAAGAAGAAGAATAAGAAGAAAAAGAAGGAGAAGGAGAAGAACAAGATTAAGAAGTAGAAGAAGAAGAAGAAGAAGAAGAAGAGGAGGAAGAAGATGAAGAAGAAGAAGAAGAAAATGATGATG
>JAIUJO010002282.1:57500-60784 GCA_023846275.1 Vanilla planifolia
AGGAGGAGGAGGAGGAGGAGGAGGAAGAAGAATAAGAAGAAGAAGAAGAAGTAGAAAAGAAGAAGAAGAAGAGGAAGTAAAGGAATAAGTAAAGGAGGAGAGGAAGAAGAAAAAGAAGAAGAGAAGAAGAAAGAGGAAGAAGAAGATGAATAATAATAATAATAATAAGAAGAAGAGAAAGAATAAGAAGAAAATGAAGATAAAGAAGAAGAAGAAGAAGAAGAAGAAGAAGAAGACGAACAGGACGAAGAAGAAAGAAAGAAGAAGAAGAAGAAGAAGAAGAAGAAGAAGAAGTAGAAGAAGAAGAGGAAGAGAAGAAGAAGAGGAAGAGAGGAAGAAGAGAAGAAGAAGAAGAAGAAAAAGATAAAGAAGAAGAAGAAGTAGTAGTAGAAGAAGATGATGATGATGGAAAAGAGGAGAAGAGGAAGAGGAGGAGGAAAAAGTAGAAAAAGAAAAAGAAGGAGACGAAGAAGAAAAAGAAGAAGAAGAAGAAGAAGTAGAAGTAGAAGAGGGAGGTGAAAAAAGAATAAAAAGAAGAAGAAGAAGAAGAAGAAGAAGAAAAAGAAGATGAAAAAGAGGTGGTAGTAGAGGAAGAAGAAAAGAAGAATGAGAAGTAGAAGAGAAGAAGAAGTAGAAGAAGGAGAAGAAGTAGGAGGAGAAAAAGTTGATGGAGAAAAAAGAAGAAGAAGAAGAAAAATAGGAGTGGTAGAAGAAGAAGAAAAAAAAGAATAAGAATAAGATGAAGAAAAAGAAGAATAAAAAGAACTAGTAGAAGAAGAAGAAGTAGAAGTAAAACAAGAAGAAGAAAAAGAAGAAGTTGAAGAGAAGGAAGAAGAAGAAGGAGAGAGGAGAGAGAAGAAGAAGAAGAAGGAGAAGAAGAAAGAAGAGAAAGAAGAAGAAGAAGAAGAAGAAGAAGAAGAAGGAGAAGAGGAAAAGGAACAAGGAGAAGAAGAAGAAGAAGAAGAAGAAGAAGATGATGATGATGATGAAGTAGAAGAAGAAGAAGAAGAAGCAGAAGAAGAACAAGAAGAAGAAGCAGAATAAGAAGAAGAAGAAGATGAAAAAGAAGAAGAAGAAGAAGAAGAAGAAGAAGAGGAAGAAGAGTAAGAGGAGGAGGTAGAAGAATAAGAAGATGAAAAAGAAGAAGAAGTTGAAGTAGAAGATGGATATGAAAACGATGAAGTAGAATAAAATGATGGGAATAAGGAAGAAGAAGAGAAAGGAAGAAGAAGAAGAAGAAGAAGAAGAAGAAGAAGGAAGAAGAAGAAGAAAAGATAGAAGCAGAAGAAGAAGAAGAAGAAAAGAAGAAGAAGAACATGAAGAACAAGAGGAAGAAGAGGAGGAACAACAACAAGAAGAAGAAGACAAGGAAGGAGAAAAAGAAAGAGAAGAAGAAGAGAGGAAGAAGAAGAAGAAGAAGAAGAAGAAGAAGAAGTATAAGAAGAAGTGGAAGAAGAAGAAGAACAAGAAGTAGGAGTCAAATGAGAAGAAGAAGAAGAAGAAGAATTAGAATAACAAGAAGAATAAGGAGAAGAGGTAGAAGGAGAAGAATAAGAAGAAGAAGAAGAAGGAGAAGATGTAGAATAGAAGGAAGAAGAAGAAGAAGAAGAAGAAGAAGAAAAGGAAGAAGTTGAAGAAGAAGAAGAAGAAGAGGTAGAAGGAGGAGAAGAAGAAGAAGGAGAAGGAGGAGAAGAAGAAGAAGTTAAAAAGAAGAAAAAGAAGAAGTAGAAGTAGAAAAAGAAGAAGAAGATGATGATGATGATGAAGAAGAAGAAGAACAAGAAGGAGAAGAAGAAGAAGAAGAAGATAAAGAAGAAAAGAAGAAGAAGAAGAGGAATAAGTAGAAGGAAATGAAGAAGAGAAGAAGAAGAAGAAGAAGAAGAAGAAGAAGAAGAAGAAGAATAAGAAGAAAAAGAGGAAGAAGAAGAAGAAGAAGGAGAGTAAGAAGAAGGAGGAGGAGAAGAAGAAGAAGAATAAGATAAAGAAGAAGTAGAAGACAAAGATGAAGAAGAAGAAATAGCAGAAAAAGAAGAAGAGGAGGAAGAAGAAGAATAGTAAAAAGAAGGAGAAGATGAAAAGAAGTAGTAGAAGAAGAAGAAGAAAAAGAAGAAGAAGAGAAGTAGAGGATAGGAGAAGTAGAAGAAGAAGAAGAAGAAGTAGAAGAAGTAGAAAAAAGAAGAAGAGAAAGAAGAAGAAGAAGTTGAAGGAGAAGAAGAATGAGAAGTTAAAGAAGAAGAAGGAGGACAAGTGGAAGAAGAAGAAGAAGAAGAAGAAAAGAACACGAAGAAGAAGAAGTAGAAGTAGAAGAAGAAGAAGAAAAAGAAGGAGATGGAGGAGGAGGAGGAGGAGAGGAAGAAGAAGAGGAAGAGAAGTAGGAGGTGGAAGAAGAAGAAGAAGAAGAAAAAGAAAAAGAAGAAGAAGATGATGAGGAATAAGAAGAAGAAAACTGAAAAAAATGAAGAAGAAGAAGAAGAAGAAGAAGGGGAGGAGAAAAGAACATGGAGAAGAACAAGAGGAAGAAGAAGAAGAAGAAGAATAAGAACAAGAAGAAGAATAAGAGAAGAAAAAGAAGAAGATGAAGAAAAAGAAGAAGTTTAAGAAAAGAAGAAGAAGAAGAAGAAGATGATGATGATGAAGAAGAAGAAGAACAATAATAATTAGAAGAAGAAGAATTTGAAGAAGAAGAAAAGAAGAAGAAGAAGAAGAAGATGATGAAGAAGAAGAGAAGAAGAAGAAGAAGGAGAAGAAGAATGGAGTAGAAGTAGAATTAGAATAAAGAGAAGGAGAATAAGAAGAAGAAGAATAACAAGATGATGATGATGATGATGATGAAGGAGAGGAAGAAGAAGAAGAAGAAGGAGAAGGAGAAGAAGTTAAAGAAGAAGAAGAAGAAGAAGAAGAAGAAATATTAGTAGCAGTAGGAGAAGATCGAGAAGAGGAAGAAGGAGAAAAAAAAGGGGTAGAAGTTAAAGAAGAAGAAGAAAAAGAAATAGTAAGAAAAAGAAGAAGAAGTAGAAGAAGAAGAAGAAGAAGAAGAGGGAGAACGAAAAAAAGAAGAAGAAGAAGAAGATGAAGAAGTAAAAGAAGAATAAAAAAGAAGAAGAAGAAGAGAGAGAAGAAGAGGAACAAGAAGAAGAATTATATTAAGAAGTAGAAGAAGAAGAAGAAGAAGAAGAAGAAGAAGAAGAAGACGAAGAGGAAGAAGAGAAGAAGAAGAAGAAGAAGAAGAAAGAAGAAGAACAAGCAAAAGAAGATGAAGATGAAGAAGAAGAGGAAATTGAAGA
>JAIUJO010001192.1:0-22500 GCA_023846275.1 Vanilla planifolia
TACTCCTTCTCCTTCTTCTTCCTTTCTTTTTCTTCATTATCTTTTTTTTCCCATTCTTCTACTTTTTCTTCTTCTTTGTGTTGTTCTTCTTTGTCATCTCCTTCATCTTCTTCTTTTTCTTCTTCTTCGTTGTCTTCCTCTTCTTCTTCTTCTTCTTTTTCTTCTTCTTTTTCTTATTCTTCTTCTTCTTCTTCTTCTTCTTCATCTCTTCTTCTTTTTCATCTTTGTTTTCTCTTTTGTTTTTTCCTCTGCTTCTTCTTCTTTGTCTTCTTCTTCTTCTTCTTCATCATCTTCTAATACTTTTTCTTCTTCTTCTTCCTCCTTTCTTCTTCTGCTTCTTTTCTTCTTCTTCTTCTTCTTCCTCTTCTCTTCTTCTTCTTCTTCTTCTTCTTCTTTTTCTTCTTCTAGGAGATCTTCTTCCTTTTCTTGTACTTCTTCTAATTCTCCTTCACCTTTTTTTTTCAACTACGTCTTACTCTTCTTGTTCTTCTTCTTTTTCTTTTTGTTGTTTGTCTTCTCTTCCTTCTTTTTCTTTTCTTCTTCTTCTTCTTCCTTTACTTTTTCATCTTCTTCTTTGACTTCTTCATCATCATCATCATCATCTTCTTCTTCTTCTTCTTCTTCTGCTTCTTGACCTCTTCGTTTGCTTCTTCTCCTTCTTCTTCTTCTTCTTCTTCTGTTTCTTTTGCTTCTTTTCCTTCTCCTTCATCTTCTTCCTTTTCATAATCATCATCAACTTCTTCTTCTATTTCTTCTTCTTCTTCTTCTCCTTCTCCTCTTCATCTTCTTCTTCTTTTTCTTCTTTTTCTTCTTCTTCTACTTTGTCATCCTTTTCTTCACCTTCTTCTTCTTCATCTTCTTTTCTACTTTTCTTCTTTTTGTTCTTCTTCTTTTTATCCTTCTTCTTCCTCTTCTTCAACTTCATCACCTTCACATCTTCTTCTTCTTCTTCTTCTTCTTCTTCTTCTTCTTCTACTTCTTCATCTTCTTCTTCTTTTTCTTCTTCATCATCTTCTTCTTTTTCTTCGTCATCTTCGTCTTCTTCTTCTCCATCTTCCTCTTCTTCGTCTTATTCTTCTTTTTCTTCTTCTTCTCGTTCTTCTTCTGTTTCTACTTCTTCCTCTTTTTCTTCTCCTTCGTCCTCATTATCAACTTCTTCTTCTTCTTTTACATCTTTCCCTTCATCTTCTTCTTCTTTTTCTTCTTTTACTTCTTCTTCTTCTTCTTCTTCTCCTCCTCCTCCTCCTCCTCCTCCTTTTTCTTCTTCTTCTTCTTTTTCATTTTCTACTTTTCTTCTTCTTCTTCTTCTATTTCTTGTTCTTCTTCTTCTCTTCTTCCTCTACATCTTCTTCTTTTCTTCTTCATTTTCTTCTTCTTCTTCTTCTTCTTCTTCTTCTTTGCCTTCTTCTTCTTCAATTTCATTTTCTTCTTGTTCTTCATCTTTTTCTTCTTCTTCTTCTTCTTCTAATCTTCTTCTTCTTTTTCTTCTTCTTCTTTCTGTTCTTCTTTTACTTCTTCTACTTCTTCATCTTCTTCTTCTAATTTTTCTTCTTCTTCTTCATCTTCTCCTCCTTCACCTTCTTCTTCATCTTCCTCATCTACTTCTTCTTCTTCTATTTCTTCTTCTTCTTCTTCTTCTTCATTTTCTTCTTATTCTTCGTCTTCCTCCTCCTATTATTCTTTTTCTTCTTCTTCTTCTTTTTCTTCCTTTTCTACGTCTTCTTCTATTTCTACTTCTTCTTCTTCTTGTTCTTCTTCTTTGTCTTCTTCTTCTACTTTGTCTTTTTCAAATTCTTCTTTGTCTTCTTTTTCTTAGACTTCATCTCTTCCTCCTCCTTCTTCTTCTTCTACTTCTTTTCCTTCTTCTTCTTCTTCTTTTTCTACTTCCTCTCTTTCTCTTCTTCTTCTTCTTCTTCATCTTCTTCTTCTCTTTCTTCGTTTTCTTCTTCTTCTTATTCTTCATCCTCAAATTATTCTTCTTCTTTTTCTTTTTCTTCTATTTCTTCTTCTTCTTCTTCTTCATCATCCCTTTTTTCTTCTTCTTCTTTTTCTTCTTCTTGGTCTTCTTCTTCTTCTTCTTCTTCCTTGTCTTCTTCTTCTTCTTCAACATTGTCTTTTTCTTCTTCTAATTATTCTTCTTCCACTTCTTCCTCTTGTTGTTCTTCTTCTTCTTCTTCTTTGTCTTCTTCTTCTTCTACTACTACTACTTATTCTTGTTCTTGTTGTTCTTCTTCTGCATTTCATCATCATCATCATCATCATCATCTTCATCTTCTTCTCCTTCTTCTTCTTATTCTTTCTATTCTTCTTTTTCCACTTATTCGTCTTCTTCTTCTACTTCTTCTTCTCCTTCTTGATCTTCTTCTCTTCGTCATCGTTCTCTTCTTCTTCTTCTTCATCTTCTTCTTCTTCTTCTTCTCCTCCTTCTTCTCCTTCTTCTTGTTCTTCCAAATCTTCCTCTTCTTCTTCTTCTTCTCCATTTTCTTGCATTTCTTCGCCTTCTTCTTCTTCTTCATTTTCTTCTTCTTCTTTGTCTTTTTTTTTCTTCTTATTCTTCTTCTTCTCCTCCTCCATTTCAATCATCTTTATGTCCTTTTTCGTCGTCTTCTCCCTTTTGTTGTTCTTGTTCTTGTTCTTTTCCTTCTCCTTCTTTGTCATCTTCTTTTTCACTTTCATCATCTTCTTCTATTTCATCTTTCTCCTCCTCTTCTTCGTCTTCTTTTTTTTCTTCTTCATCATTTTCACCATCTTCTTCTTCCCCTTCTTCTTCTCCTCCTTCTTCTTCTTCGTCTTCTTCTTCTTCTTCTCCATCATCTTCTTCTTTTTCCTCGTCATTTTCTTCTTCTTCTTCTTCTCCATCTTCCTCTTCTTTGTCTTATTCTTCTTTTTCTTCTTCTTCTCGTTCTTCTACTGTTTCTACTTCTTCCTCTTCTTCTTCTTTTTCGTCTTTCTCTTGATCTTCTTCTTCTTTTTCTTCTTTTACTTCTTCTTCTTCTTCTCCTCCTCCTCCTCCTTTTTCTTCGTCTTCTTCTTTTTCATTTTCCACTTTTTCTTCTTCTTCTTCTTCCACTTCTTCTTCTTCTTCTTCTATTTCTTGTTGTTGTTCTTCTTCTTTCTCTTCATCTTCTTCTTCTTTTTTGCCTTCTTCTTCTTCAATTTCATTTTCTTCTTGTTCTTCATCTTTTTCTTGTTCTTCTTCTTCTTCTTCTCCTTCTTCTTCTTCTTCTTCTTCCTCTTCCTCTTCTTCTTCTTCTTTGTTTTCTTTTCTTCTTTTAATATTTCTTCTTCTTCTTCTTCTTTTAATCTTCTTCTTCTTTTCTTCTTCTTCTTCTTCTTTCTATTCTTCTACTTCTACTTCTTCTACTTCTTTTTCTTCTTCTTCTAATTTTTCTTCTTCTTCTTCATCTTCTTCTCCTTCATCTTCTTCTCCATCTTCCTCATCTACTTCTTCTTCTTCTGTTTCTTCTTCTTCTTCTTCTTTTTCATTTTCTTCTAATTCTTCGTCTTCCTCCTCCTATTATTCTTTTTCTTCTTCTTCTTTTTCTTCCTTTTCTACGTCTTCTTCTACTTCTACTTCTTCTTCTTCTTATTATTCTTCTTCTTCTTTGTCTTCTTCTTCTATTTGTCTTTTTCAAATTCTTCTTTGTCTTCTTCTTCTTAGACTTCTTCTCCTCCTCCTTCTTCTTCTTCTTCTTCCCCTTCTTCTTTTCCTTCTTCTTCTTCTTCATTTTCTGCTTCCTCTCTTTCTCTTCTTCTTCTTCATCATCTTCTTCTTCTCTTTCTTCTTTTTCTTCTTCTTCTTATTCTTCATCCTCAACTTATTCTTCTTCTTTTTCTTCTTCTTCTATTTCTTCTTCTTGTTGTTCTTCTTCTTCATCATCCATTTCTTCTTCTTCTTTTTCTTCTTCTTCTTTTTGTTCTTCTTGCTCTTCTTCTTCTTCCTTGTCTTCTTCTTCTTCTTCAACATCGTCTTTTGCTTCTTCTTCTTCTTCTACTTATTCTTCTTCCTCTTCTTCTTCTTGGTGTTCTTCTTCTTCTTCTTCTTTGTCTTCTTCTTCTTCTACTACAACTACTATTCTTGTTCTTGTTGTTCTACTTCTTCTTTTCCCACTTCTTCGTCTTCTTCTTCTTCTTCTTCTCCTTCTTAATCTTCTTCTTCATCGCCATCGTTCTCTTCTTCTTCTTCTTCATCTTCTTCTTCTTCTTCTTCTTCTCCTTCTTCTCCTTCTTCTTGTTCTTCTTAATCTTCCTCTTCGTCTTCTTCTTCTTCTTCTTCTTCTTCTCCATTTTCTTCCATTTCTTCGCCTTCTTCTTCATCTTCTTCTTGATTTTCTACTTCTTCTTCTTCTTCTTCTTCTTTGTCTTCTTCTTCTTCTTCTTCTTCTTCTTCTTCTTCTTCTTCTCCTCCTCCTCCATTTCTATCATCTTTATGTCCATCGTCTTCTTCTTTTTGTTGTTCTTGTTCTTGTTCTTCTCCATCTTCATCATCTTCTTTTTCACTTTCATCATCTTCTTTTATTTCGTCTTTCTCCTCTCCTTCTTCGTCTTCTTCTTTTTTTCTTCTTCTTCATCATTTTCACCATCTTCTTCTTCCCCTTCTTCTTCTCTTCCTTTTTCTTCTTCTTCTTCTTCCTCTTCTTCTTCTTTTTCTTATTCTTCTCCTTCTTCTACTTCTTCTTCTTCTGTATCTTCTACGTTGTCTTCTTCTTTTTCTTCTTGTTCATGTTCTTCTTTTACTTCTTCTTCATCTTCTTCTTGATTCTCTTTTTCTTCTTACTCTTCTTCTTCTTCCTCTTCTTTGCCTTCTTGTTCTTCAGCTTCTGCTTGGTCTTCTACATCTTCTTCTTCTTCTTCTTATTCTTCTTTTTCTTCGTCTTCTTCTTCTTCTTTTTCTTCTTTGGCTTCTACTTTTTCTTCTTCTTCTTCTTCATCTTCTTCTTCTTTGACTTCTTCTTCTTCGTCTTTATCATCGTCATCTTCTTCATCTTCTTCTGCTTCTTCTCATTTTTCTTCTTCTTCTTCATCTTCAACTCCTACTTCTTCTCCATCTTCCTCTTTTTCTTCTTCTTCTTCTTCTTCTTCCACTTCTTCTTCTTCTTCTTCTTTATCTTCATCTTCTTCTTCTTCTCCTTCTTCTTCTTCCTTTACTTTTTCCTCTTCTATGACTTCTTGTACTTATTCTTCCTCTTCTTCTTCTTCTTCCTTATCTTCTTCTACTTAATCTTCTTCTCCTTATTTTTCTTAGTCTTCGCCTTCATCTTCTTTCTCTTTTTCTTCTTCTCAGCTTTCTTCTTTTTCTTCTTCTTTTTCTGTCTTCTTCTTCTTCTCCTTCTTCGTCTTCTACAACTTCTTCTTCTTCTCCTCTTTGTCTTCTTCTTCCTCTTCTCCTTCTTCTTCATAACCTTTCTTTTCTCCCTCTTCTTCTTCTTCTTCTTCTTCTTCTACTTCTTCTTTTTCCTCCACTTCTTCTTTTTCTTCTTCTTCTTCTTCTTCTTCTCCTTGTCCTTCTCCTTCTTTGTCATCGATTTCTTCTTCTTCGTGCTCTTCTTCTGCTTCTTCTTCTTCTTCTTCTTTGTCTTCTTCTTCTTCTTCTTCATGTTCATTATCTTCTTTTTCTTCTTTATTTTTCCTTCTTCTTCTTCTTTTCTTCTTCTTCCTCGTCTTCTTGTTCTTCTTCTTCTTCATCTTCATCTTCGTTTTCTTTTTCTTTTTCTTCTTGTTCTTCTTCATCTTCTTCTTATTCTTCTTCTCCTTCTTCTTGTTCCTCTTCTTTTTCTTCCTCTTCTTCATCTTCATCTGTCTTCCTGTTCTTCTCCTTTATCATCTTCTTATTCTTCTTCTGGTTCTACTTCTTCTACTACTACTACTACTACTTCTTCATCATCATCATCATCATCATCTTCTTCTTCTTCTTCCTCTTTTTCTTCTTTTTTCTTCTTTTTCTTCTTCTTCATATTCTTCTACTTCTAATTCTTATTCTTCTTCATCATCATCATCTTCTTCTTCATTTTCTTCTTCTTCTTCGCCTTCCTCTTCTTCTTCTTCTTCTTCTTCTCCTCCTTCTTCTTCTTCTTCTTATTTTTCTTTGTCTTCTAATTTATCGTCTTTTACTTCTTCGCCTTTTTCTAATTCTCTTTTTCTTCTCTACTTCTTCTTATTCCTCTTTGTCAAATTCTTCTTCTTCTTTTTCTTCTTCTTCTTCTTCTCCTCCTCCTCCTCCTCCTTCTTCTTCCTTTTCTTTTTCTTCATTATCTTTTTTTCTTCCTCTTCTTCCACTTTTTCTTCTTCTTCTTTATCTTGTTCTTCTTTGTCTTCCTCTTCTTCTTCTTCTTCTTCATCTCGTTTTTCTTTTTCATCTTTGTTTTCTCCTTTTGTTTTTTCCTCTGCTTCTTCTTTGTCTTGTTCTTCTTCTCCTTCTTCTTCATCTTCTAATACTTCTTCTTCTTCCTCTTCTTCTTCTGCTTCTTTTTCTTCTTCTTCTTCCTCCTCCTCCTCTTCTTCTTCTTCTTCTTCGTCTTCTTTTTCTTCTTTTAGGAGATCTTCTTCCTTTTCTTCTACTTCTTCTAATTCTCGTTCACCTTCTTTTGTTCAACTAAGTCTTGTTCTTCTTGTTCTTCTTTTTCTTCTTCTTCTCATTCCCTTCTTTATCATCTTCTTCTTCTTGTTCGTCATCTCTTCCTTCTTCTTCTTTTCTTCTTCTTCTTCTTCTTCTTCTTCTTCCTTTACTTCTTCTTCATCTTCTTCTTCATCATCATCATCATCATCTTCTTCTTCTTCTTCTTCTTCTTCACCTCTTTCTTTTGCTTCTTCTCCTTCTTCTTCTTCTTCTTCTTCTTCTTCTATTTCTTTTGCTTCTTCTCCTTCTCCTTCATCTTCTTGTTCTTCATCATCATCATCAACTTCTTCTTTTGCTTCTTCTTCTTCTTCTTCTCCTTCCTCCCCTTCATCTTCTTCTTCTTTTTCTTCTTTTTCTTCTTCTTCTACTTCGTCTTCTTTTTCTTCACCTTCTTCTTCTTTAACTTCTTTTTCTACTTTTTCTTCTTGTTCTTCTTCTTTTTATCCCTCTTCTTCCTCTTCTTGAACTTCATCACCTTCACATCTTTTTCTTCTTCTTCTTCTTCTTCTTCTTCTACTTCTTCATCTTCTTCTTCGTCTTCTTCTTCATCATCTTCTTCTTTTTCTTCGTCATCTTCGTCTTCTTCTTCTCCATCTTCCTCTTCTTCGTCTTATTCTTCTTTTTCTTCTTCTTCTCGTTCTTCTTCTGTTTCTACTTCTTCCTCTTTTTCTTCTCCTTCGTCCTCATTATCAACTTCTTCTTCTTCTTTTTCGTCTTTCCCTTCATCTTCTTCTTCTTCACCTCCTCCTCCTCCTCCTCCTCCTTCTTTTTCTTCGTCTTCTTCTTTTTCATTTTCTACTTTTTTTTCTTCTTCTTCTTCTATTTCTTGTTCTTCTTCTTCTTCCTCTACATCTACTTCTTCTTTTCTTCTTCATTTTCTTCTTCTTCTTCTTCTTCTTCTTCTTCTTCTTCTTCTTCTTCTTTGCCTTCTTCTTCTTCAATTTCATTTTCTTCTTGTTCTTCATCTTTTTCTTCTTCTTCTCCTTCTTCTAATCTTCTTCTTCTTTTTCTTCTTCTTCTTTCTATTCTTCTTTTACTTCTTCTACTTCTTTGTCTTCTTCTTCTAATTTTTCTTCTTCTTCTTCATCTTCTCCCCCTTCACCTTCTTCTTCATCTTCCTCATCTACTTCTTCTTCTTCTATTTCTTCTTCTTCTTCTTCTTCTTCATTTTCTTCTTATTCTTCGTCTTCCTCCTCCTATTATTCTTTTTCTTCTTCTTCTTCTTTTTCTTCCTTTTCTACGTCTTCTTCTACTTCTACTTCTTCTTCTTCTTGTTCTTCTTCTTTGTCTTCTTCTTCTACTTTGTCTTTTTCAAATTCTTCTTTGTCTTCTTTTTCTTAGACTTCTTCTCCTCCTCCTCCTTCTTCTTCTTCTACTTCTTTTCCTTCTTCTTCTGCTTCTTTTTCTACTTCCTCTCTTTCTCTTCTTCTTCTTCTTCTTCTTCATCTTCTTCTTCTCTTTCTTCTTTTTCTTCTTCTTCTTATTCTTCATCCTCAAATTATTCTTCTTCTTTTTCTTTTTCTTCTATTTCTTCTTCTTCTTCTTCTTCATCATCCCTTTTTTCTTCTTCTTCTTTTTCTTCTTCTTCTTTTTCTTCTTCTTCTTTTTCTTCTTCTTGGTCTTCTTCTTCTTCTTCTTCTTCTTCCTTGTCTTCTTCTTCTTCTTCAACATTGTCTTTTTCTTCTTCTAATTATTCTTCTTCCACTTCTTCCTCTTGTTGTTCTTCTTCTTCTTCTTCTTCTTTGTCTTCTTCTTCTTCTACTACTACTACTTATTCTTGTTCTTGTTGTTCTTCTTCTGCATTTTCATCATCATCATCATCATCATCATCTTCGTCTTCTTCTCCTTCTTCTTCTTATTCTTTCTATTCTTCTTTTTCCACTTATTCGTCTTCTTCTTCTACTTCTTCTTCTCCTTCTTGATCTTCTTCTTCTTCGTCATCGTTCTCTTCTTCTTCTTCTTCATCTTCTTCTTCTTCTTCTTCTCCTCCTTCTTCTCCTTCTTCTTGTTCTTCCAAATCTTCCTCTTCTTCTTCTTCTTCTCCATTTTCTTGCATTTCTTCGCCTTCTTCTTCTTCTTCATTTTCTTCTTCTTCTTTGTCTTTTTTTTTCTTCTTATTCTTCTTCTTCTCCTCCTCCATTTCAATCATCTTTATGTCCTTTTTCGTCGTCTTCTCCCTTTTGTTGTTCTTGTTCTTGTTCTTTTCCTTCTCCTTCTTTGTCATCTTCTTTTTCACTTTCATCATCTTCTTCTATTTCATCTTTCTCCTCCTCTTTTTCGTCTTCTTTTTTTTCTTCTTCATCATTTTCACCATCTTCTTCTTCCCCTTCTTCTTCTCCTCCTTCTTCTTCTTCGTCGTCTTCTTCTTCTTCTCCATCATCTTCTTCTTTTTCCTCGTCATTTTCTTCTTCTTCTTCTTCTCCGTCTTCCTCTTCTTTGTCTTATTCTTCTTTTTCTTCTTCTTCTCGTTCTTCTACTGTTTCTACTTCTTCCTCTTCTTCTTCTTTTTCGTCTTTCTCTTGATCTTCTTCTTCTTTTTCTTCTTTTACTTCTTTTTCTTCTTCTCCTCCTCCTCCTCCTTTTTCTTCGTCTTCTTCTTTTTCATTTTCCACTTTTTCTTCTTCTTCTTCCACTTCTTCTTCTTCTTCTTCTATTTCTTGTTGTTGTTCTTCTTCTTTCTCTTCATCTTCTTCTTCTTTTTTGCCTTCTTCTTCTTCAATTTCATTTTCTTCTTGTTCTTCATCTTTTTCTTGTTCTTCTTCTTCTTCTTCTTCTTCTTCTTCTTCTTCTTCCTCTTCCTCTTCTTCTTCTTCTTTGTTTTCTTTTCTTCTTTTAATATTTCTTCTTCTTCTTCTTCTTTTAATCTTCTTCTTCTTTTCTTCTTCTTCTTCTTCTTTCTATTCTTCTACTTCTACTTCTTCTACTTCTTTTTCTTCTTCTTCTAATTTTTCTTCTTCTTCTTCATCTTCTTCTCCTTCATCTTCTTCTCCATCTTCCTCATCTACTTCTTCTTCTTCTGTTTCTTCTTCTTCTTCTTCTTTTTCATTTTCTTCTAATTCTTCGTCTTCCTCCTCCTATTATTCTTTTTCTTCTTCTTCTTTTTCTTCCTTTTCTACGTCTTCTTCTACTTCTACTTCTTCTTCTTCTTATTATTCTTCTTCTTCTTTGTCTTCTTCTTCTATTTGTCTTTTTCAAATTCTTCTTTGTCTTCTTCTTCTTAGACTTCTTCTCCTCCTCCTTCTTCTTCTTCTTCTTCCCCTTCTTCTTTTCCTTCTTCTTCTTCTTCATTTTCTGCTTCCTCTCTTTCTCTTCTTCTTCTTCATCATCTTCTTCTTCTCTTTCTTCTTTTTCTTCTTCTTCTTATTCTTCATCCTCAACTTATTCTTCTTCTTTTTCTTCTTCTTCTATTTCTTCTTCTTGTTGTTCTTCTTCTTCATCATCCATTTCTTCTTCTTCTTTTTCTTCTTCTTCTTTTTGTTCTTCTTGCTCTTCTTCTTCTTCCTTGTCTTCTTCTTCTTCTTCAACATCGTCTTTTGCTTCTTCTTCTTCTTCTACTTATTCTTCTTCCTCTTCTTCTTCTTGGTGTTCTTCTTCTTCTTCTTCTTTGTCTTCTTCTTCTTCTACTACAACTACTATTCTTGTTCTTGTTGTTCTACTTCTTCTTTTCCCACTTCTTCGTCTTCTTCTTCTTCTTCTTCTCCTTCTTAATCTTCTTCTTCATCGCCATCGTTCTCTTCTTCTTCTTCTTCATCTTCTTCTTCTTCTTCTTCTTCTCCTTCTTCTCCTTCTTCTTGTTCTTCTTAATCTTCCTCTTCGTCTTCTTCTTCTTCTTCCTCTTCTTCTCCATTTTCTTCCATTTCTTCGCCTTCTTCTTCATCTTCTTCTTGATTTTCTACTTCTTCTTCTTCTTCTTCTTCTTTGTCTTCTTCTTCTTCTTCTTCTTCTTCTTCTTCTTCTTCTCCTCCTCCTCCATTTCTATCATCTTTATGTCCATCGTCTTCTTCTTTTTGTTGTTCTTGTTCTTGTTCTTCTCCATCTTCATCATCTTCTTTTTCACTTTCATCATCTTCTTTTATTTCGTCTTTCTCCTCTCCTTCTTCGTCTTCTTCTTTTTTTCTTCTTCTTCATCATTTTCACCATCTTCTTCTTCCCCTTCTTCTTCTCTTCCTTTTTCTTCTTCTTCTTCTTCCTCTTCTTCTTCTTTTTCTTATTCTTCTCCTTCTTCTACTTCTTCTTCTTCTGTATCTTCTACGTTGTCTTCTTCTTTTTCTTCTTGTTCATGTTCTTCTTTTACTTCTTCTTCATCTTCTTCTTGATTCTCTTTTTCTTCTTACTCTTCTTCTTCTTCCTCTTCTTTGCCTTCTTGTTCTTCAGCTTCTGCTTGGTCTTCTACATCTTCTTCTTCTTCTTCTTATTCTTCTTTTTCTTCGTCTTCTTCTTCTTCTTTTTCTTCTTTGGCTTCTCCTTTTTCTTCTTCTTCTTCTTCATCTTCTTCTTCTTTGACTTCTTCTTCTTCGTCTTTATCATCGTCATCTTCTTCATCTTCTTCTGCTTCTTCTCATTTTTCTTCTTCTTCTTCATCTTCAACTCCTACTTCTTCTCCATCTTCCTCTTTTTCTTCTTCTTCTTCTTCTTCTTCCACTTCTTCTTCTTCTTCTTCTTTATCTTCATCTTCTTCTTCTTCTCCTTCTTCTTCTTCCTTTACTTTTTCCTCTTCTATGACTTCTTGTACTTATTCTTCCTCTTCTTCTTCTTCTTCCTTATCTTCTTCTACTTAATCTTCTTCTCCTTATTTTTCTTAGTCTTTGCCTTCATCTTCTTTCTCTTTTTCTTCTTCTCAGCTTTCTTCTTTTTCTTCTTCTTTTTCTGTCTTCTTCTTCTTCTCCTTCTTCGTCTTCTACAACTTCTTCTTCTTCTCCTCTTTGTCTTCTTCTTCCTCTTCTCCTTCTTCTTCATAACCTTTCTTTTCTCCCTCTTCTTCTTCTTCTTCTTCTTCTTCTACTTCTTCTTTTTCCTCCACTTCTTCTTTTTCTTCTTCTTCTTCTTCTTCTTCTCCTTGTCCTTCTCCTTCTTTGTCATCGATTTCTTCTTCTTCGTGCTCTTCTTCTGCTTCTTCTTCTTCTTCTTCTTTGTCTTCTTCTTCTTCTTCTTCATGTTCATTATCTTCTTTTTCTTCTTTATTTTTCCTTCTTCTTCTTCTTTTCTTCTTCTTCCTCGTCTTCTTGTTCTTCTTCTTCTTCATCTTCATCTTCGTTTTCTTTTTCTTTTTCTTCTTGTTCTTCTTCATCTTCTTCTTATTCTTCTTCTCCTTCTTCTTGTTCCTCTTCTTTTTCTTCCTCTTCTTCATCTTCATCTGTCTTCCTGTTCTTCTCCTTTATCATCTTCTTATTCTTCTTCTGGTTCTACTTCTTCTACTACTACTACTACTACTTCTTCATCATCATCATCATCATCATCTTCTTCTTCTTCTTCCTCTTTTTCTTCTTTTTTCTTCTTTTTCTTCTTCTTCATATTCTTCTACTTCTAATTCTTATTCTTCTTCATCATCATCATCTTCTTCTTCATTTTCTTCTTCTTCTTCGCCTTCCTCTTCTTCTTCTTCTTCTTCTTCTCCTCCTTCTTCTTCTTCTTCTTATTTTTCTTTGTCTTCTAATTTATCGTCTTTTACTTCTTCGCCTTTTTCTAATTCTCTTTTTCTTCTCTACTTCTTCTTATTCCTCTTTGTCAAATTCTTCTTCTTCTTTTTCTTCTTCTTCTTCTTCTCCTCCTCCTCCTCCTCCTTCTTCTTCCTTTTCTTTTTCTTCATTATCTTTTTTTCTTCCTCTTCTTCCACTTTTTCTTCTTCTTCTTTATCTTGTTCTTCTTTGTCTTCCTCTTCTTCTTCTTCTTCTTCATCTCGTTTTTCTTTTTCATCTTTGTTTTCTCCTTTTGTTTTTTCCTCTGCTTCTTCTTTGTCTTGTTCTTCTTCTCCTTCTTCTTCATCTTCTAATACTTCTTCTTCTTCCTCTTCTTCTTCTGCTTCTTTTTCTTCTTCTTCTTCCTCCTCCTCCTCTTCTTCTTCTTCTTCTTCGTCTTCTTTTTCTTCTTTTAGGAGATCTTCTTCCTTTTCTTCTACTTCTTCAAATTCTCGTTCACCTTCTTTTGTTCAACTAAGTCTTGTTCTTCTTTTTCTTCTTCTTCTCATTCCCTTCTTTATCATCTTCTTCTTCTTGTTCGTCATCTCTTCCTTCTTCTTCTTTTCTTCTTCTTCTTCTTCTTCTTCTTCTTCCTTTACTTCTTCTTCATCTTCTTCTTCATCATCATCATCATCATCTTCTTCTTCTTCTTCTTCTTCTTCTTCACCTCTTTCTTTTGCTTCTTCTCCTTCTTCTTCTTCTTCTTCTTCTTCTTCTATTTCTTTTGCTTCTTCTCCTTCTCCTTCATCTTCTTGTTCTTCATCATCATCATCAACTTCTTCTTTTGCTTCTTCTTCTTCTTCTTCTCCTTCCTCCCCTTCATCTTCTTCTTCTTTTTCTTCTTTTTCTTCTTCTTCTACTTCGTCTTCTTTTTCTTCACCTTCTTCTTCTTTAACTTCTTTTTCTACTTTTTCTTCTTGTTCTTCTTCTTTTTATCCCTCTTCTTCCTCTTCTTGAACTTCATCACCTTCACATCTTTTTCTTCTTCTTCTTCTTCTTCTTCTTCTACTTCTTCATCTTCTTCTTCGTCTTCTTCTTCATCATCTTCTTCTTTTTCTTCGTCATCTTCGTCTTCTTCTTCTCCATCTTCCTCTTCTTCGTCTTATTCTTCTTTTTCTTCTTCTTCTCGTTCTTCTTCTGTTTCTACTTCTTCCTCTTTTTCTTCTCCTTCGTCCTCATTATCAACTTCTTCTTCTTCTTTTTCGTCTTTCCCTTCATCTTCTTCTTCTTTTTCTTCTTTTACTTCTTCTTCTTCTTCTTCACCTCCTCCTCCTCCTCCTCCTCCTTCTTTTTCTTCGTCTTCTTCTTTTTCATTTTCTACTTTTTTTTCTTCTTCTTCTTCTATTTCTTGTTCTTCTTCTTCTTCCTCTACATCTACTTCTTCTTTTCTTCTTCATTTTCTTCTTCTTCTTCTTCTTCTTCTTCTTCTTCTTCTTCTTCTTCTTCTTCTTCTTTGCCTTCTTCTTCTTCAATTTCATTTTCTTCTTGTTCTTCATCTTTTTCTTCTTCTTCTCCTTCTTCTAATCTTCTTCTTCTTTTTCTTCTTCTTCTTTCTATTCTTCTTTTACTTCTTCTACTTCTTTGTCTTCTTCTTCTAATGTTTCTTCTTCTTCTTCATCTTCTCCTCCTTCACCTTCTTCTTCATCTTCCTCATCTACTTCTTCTTCTTCTATTTCTTCTTCTTCTTCTTCTTCTTCATTTTCTTCTTATTCTTCGTCTTCCTCCTCCTATTATTCTTTTTCTTCTTCTTCTTCTTTTTCTTCCTTTTCTACGTCTTCTTCTACTTCTACTTCTTCTTCTTCTTGTTCTTCTTCTTTGTCTTCTTCTTCTACTTTGTCTTTTTCAAATTCTTCTTTGTCTTCTTTTTCTTAGACTTCTTCTCCTCCTCCTCCTTCTTCTTCTTCTACTTCTTTTCCTTCTTCTTCTGCTTCTTTTTCTACTTCCTCTCTTTCTCTTCTTCTTCTTCTTCTTCTTCATCTTCTTCTTCTCTTTCTTCTTTTTCTTCTTCTTCTTATTCTTCATCCTCAAATTATTCTTCTTCTTTTTCTTTTTCTTCTATTTCTTCTTCTTCTTCTTCTTCATCATCCCTTTTTTCTTCTTCTTCTTTTTCTTCTTCTTCTTTTTCTTCTTCTTCTTTTTGTTCTTCTTGGTCTTCTTCTTCTCTTCTTCTTCTTCCTTGTCTTCTTCTTCTTCTTCAACATTGTCTTTTTCTTCTTCTAATTATTCTTCTTCCACTTCTTCCTCTTGTTGTTCTTCTTCTTCTTCTTCTTCTTTGTCTTCTTCTTCTTCTACTACTACTACTTATTCTTGTTCTTGTTGTTCTTCTTCTGCATTTTCATAATCATCATCATCATCATCATCTTCGTCTTCTTCTCCTTCTTCTTCTTATTCTTTCTATTCTTCTTTTTCCACTTATTCGTCTTCTTCTTCTACTTCTTCTTCTCCTTCTTGATCTTCTTCTTCTTCGTCATCGTTCTCTTCTTCTTCTTCTTCATCTTCTTCTTCTTCTTCTTCTCCTCCTTCTTCTCCTTCTTCTTGTTCTTCCAAATCTTCCTCTTCTTCTTCTTCTTCTCCATTTTCTTGCATTTCTTCGCCTTCTTCTTCTTCTTCATTTTCTTCTTCTTCTTTGTCTTTTTTTTTCTTCTTATTCTTCTTCTTCTCCTCCTCCATTTCAATCATCTTTATGTCCTTTTTCGTCGTCTTCTCCCTTTTGTTGTTCTTGTTCTTGTTCTTTTCCTTCTCCTTCTTTGTCATCTTCTTTTTCACTTTCATCATCTTCTTCTATTTCATCTTTCTCCTCCTCTTTTTCGTCTTCTTTTTTTTCTTCTTCATCATTTTCACCATCTTCTTCTTCCCCTTCTTCTTCTCCTCCTTCTTCTTCTTCGTCGTCTTCTTCTTCTTCTCCATCATCTTCTTCTTTTTCCTCGTCATTTTCTTCTTCTTCTTCTCGTTCTTCTACTGTTTCTACTTCTTCCTCTTCTTCTTCTTTTTCGTCTTTCTCTTGATCTTCTTCTTCTTTTTCTTCTTTTACTTCTTCTTCTTCTTCTCCTCCTCCTCCTCCTTTTTCTTCGTCTTCTTCTTTTTCATTTTCCACTTTTTCTTCTTCTTCTTCCACTTCTTCTTCTTCTTCTTCTATTTCTTGTTGTTGTTCTTCTTCTTTCTCTTCATCTTCTTCTTCTTTTTTGCCTTCTTCTTCTTCAATTTCATTTTCTTCTTGTTCTTCATCTTTTTCTTGTTCTTCTTCTTCTTCTTCTTCTTCTTCTTCTTCCTCTTCCTCTTCTTCTTCTTCTTTGTTTTCTTTTCTTCTTTTAATATTTCTTCTTCTTCTTCTTCTTTTAATCTTCTTCTTCTTTTCTTCTTCTTCTTCTTCTTTCTATTCTTCTACTTCTACTTCTTCTACTTCTTTTTCTTCTTCTTCTAATTTTTCTTCTTCTTCTTCATCTTCTTCTCCTTCATCTTCTTCTCCATCTTCCTCATCTACTTCTTCTTCTTCTGTTTCTTCTTCTTCTTCTTCTTTTTCATTTTCTTCTAATTCTTCGTCTTCCTCCTCCTATTATTCTTTTTCTTCTTCTTCTTTTTCTTCCTTTTCTACGTCTTCTTCTACTTCTACTTCTTCTTCTTCTTATTATTCTTCTTCTTCTTTGTCTTCTTCTTCTATTTGTTTTTTTCAAATTCTTCTTTGTCTTCTTCTTCTTAGACTTCTTCTCCTCCTCCTTCTTCTTCTTCTTCTTCCCCTTCTTCTTTTCCGTCTTCTTCTTCTTCATTTTCTGCTTCCTCTCTTTCTCTTCTTCTTCTTCATCATCTTCTTCTTCTCTTTCTTCTTTTTCTTCTTCTTCTTATTCTTCATCCTCAACTTATTCTTCTTCTTTTTCTTCTTCTCCTATTTCTTCTTCTTGTTGTTCTTCTTCTTCATCATCCATTTCTTCTTCTTCTTTTTCTTCTTCTTCTTTTTGTTCTTCTTGCTCTTCTTCTTCTTCTTCTTCTTCCTTGTCTTCTTCTTCTTCTTCAACATCGTCTTTTGCTTCTTCTTCTTCTTCTACTTATTCTTCTTCCTCTTCTTCTTCTTGGTGTTCTTCTTCTTCTTCTTCTTTGTCTTCTTCTTCTTCTACTACAACTACTATTCTTGTTCTTGTTGTTCTACTTCTTCTGCAATTTCATCACCATCATCATCTTCTTCTTCTTCTTCTTTCTCTTCTTTCTATTCTTCTTTTCCCACTTCTTCGTCTTCTTCTTCTTCTTCTTCTCCTTCTTAATCTTCTTCTTCATCGCCATCGTTCTCTTCTTCTTCTTCTTCATCTTCTTCTTCTTCTTCTTCTTCTCCTTCTTCTCCTTCTTCTTGTTCTTCTTAATCTTTCTCTTCGTCTTCTTCTTCTTCTTCTTCTTCTTCTCCATTTTCTTCCATTTCTTCGCCTTCTTCTTCATCTTCTTCTTGATTTTCTACTTCTTCTTCTTTGTCTTCTTCTTCTTCTTCTTCTTTTTCTTCTTCTTCTTCTCCTCCTCCTCCATTTCTATCATCTTTATGTCCATCATCTTCTTCTTTTTGTTGTTCTTGTTCTTGTTCTTCTCCATCTTCATCATCTTCTTTTTCACTTTCATCATCTTCTTTTATTTCGCCTTTCTCCTCTCCTTCTTCGTCTTCTTTTTTTTTTCTTCTTCTTCAACATTTTCACCATCTTCTTCTTCCCCTTCTTCTTCTCTTCCTTTTTCTTCTTCTTCTTCTTCCTCTTCTTCTTCTTTTTCTTATTCTTCTCCTTCTTCTACTTCTTCTTCTTCTGTATCTTCTACGTTGTCTTCTTCTTTTTCTTCTTGTTCATGTTCTTCTTTTACTTCTTCTTCATCTTCTTCTTGATTCTCTTTTTCTTCTTACTCTTCTTCTTCTTCCTCTTCTTTGCCTTCTTGTTCTTCAGCTTCTGCTTGGTCTTCTACATCTTCTTCTTCTTCTTCTTATTCTTCTTTTTCTTCATCTTCTTCTTCTTCTTTTTCTTCTTTGGCTTCTACTTTTTCTTCTTCTTCTTCTTCATCTTCTTCTTCTTCATCTTCTTCTTCTTTGACTTCTTCTTCTTCGTCTTTATCATCGTCATCTTCTTCTACTACTTCTTCAACTTCTTCTGCTTCTTCTCATTTTTCTTCTTCTTCTTCATCTTCAACTCCTACTTCTTCTCCATCTTCCTCTTTTTCTTCTTCTTCTTCTTCTTCTTCCACTTCTTCTTCTTCTTCTTCTTTATCTTCATCTTCTTCTTCTTCTTCCTTTACTTTTTCCTCTTCTATGACTTCTTGTACTTATTCTTCCTCTTCTTCTTCTTCTTCCTTATCTTCTTCTACTTAATCTTCTTCTCCTTATTTTTCTTAGTCTTCGCCTTCATCTTCTTTCTCTTTTTCTTCTTCTCGGCTTTCTTCTTTTTCTTCTTCTTTTTCTTCTTCTTTTTCTGTCTTCTTCTTCTTCTCCTTCTTCGTCTTCTACAACTTCTTCTTCTTCTCCTCTTTGTCTTCTTCTTCCTCTTCTCCTTCTTCTTCATAACCTTTCTTTTCTCCCTCTTCTTCTTCTTCTTCTTCTTCTTCTACTTCTTCTTTTTCCTCCACTTCTTCTTTTTCTTCTTCTTCTTCTTCTTCTTCTTCTCCTTGTCCTTCTCCTTCTTTGTCATCGATTTCTTCTTCTTCGTGCTCTTCTTCTGCTTCTTCTTCTTCTTCTTCTTTGTCTTCTTCTTCTTCTTCTTCATGTTCATTATCTTCTTTTTCTTCTTTATTTTTCCTTCTTCTTCTTCTTTTCTTCTTCTTCCTCGTCTTCTTGTTCTTCTTCTTCTTCATCTTCATCTTCGTTTTCTTTTTCTTTTTCTTCTTGTTCTTCTTCATCTTCTTCTTATTCTTCTTCTCCTTCTTCTTGTTCCTCTTCTTTTTCTTCCTCTTCTTCATCTTCATCTGTCTTCCTGTTCTTCTCCTTTATCATCTTCTTATTCTTCTTCTGGTTCTACTTCTTCTACTACTACTACTACTACTTCTTCATCATCATCATCATCATCATCTTCTTCTTCTTCTTCCTCTTTTTCTTCTTTTTTCTTCTTTTTCTTCTTCTTCATATTCTTCTGCTTCTAATTCTTATTCTTCTTCATCATCATCATCTTCTTCTTCATTTTCTTCTTCTTCTTCGCCTTCCTCTTCTTCTTCTTCTTCTTCTTCTCCTCCTTCTTCTTCTTCTTCTTATTTTTCTGTCTTCTAATTTATCGTCTTTTACTTCTTCGCCTTTTTCTAATTCTCTTTTTCTTCTCTACTTCTTCTTATTCCTCTTTGTCAAATTCTTCTTCTTTTTCTTCTTCTTCTTCTTCTCCTCCTCCTCCTCCTCCTTCTTCTTCCTTTTCTTTTTCTTCATTATCTTTTTTTCTTCCTCTTCTTCCACTTTTTCTTCTTCTTCTTTATCTTGTTCTTCTTTGTCTTCCTCTTCTTCTTCTTCTTCATCATCATTGTCTTCCTCTTCTTCTTCTTCTTCTTTTTCTTCTTCTTCTTCATCTCGTTTTTCTTTTTCATCTTTGTTTTCTCCTTTTGTTTTTTCCTCTGCTTCTTCTTTGTCTTGTTCTTCTTCTCCTTCTTCTTCATCTTCTAATACTTCTTCTTCTTCCTCTTCTTCTTCTGCTTCTTTTTCTTCTTCTTCTTCCTCCTCCTCCTCTTCTTCTTCTTCTTCTTCGTCTTCTTTTTCTTCTTTTAGGAGATCTTCTTCCTTTTCTTCTACTTCTTCTAATTCTCGTTCACCTTCTTTTGTTCAACTAAGTCTTGTTCTTCTTGTTCTTCTTTTTCTTCTTCTTCTCATTCCCTTCTTTATCATCTTCTTCTTCTTGTTCGTCTTCTCTTCCTTCTTCTTCTTTTCTTCTTCTTCTTCTTCTTCTTCTTCTTCCTTTACTTCTTCTTCATCTTCTTCTTCATCATCATCATCATCATCTTCTTCTTCTTCTTCTTCTTCTTCACCTCTTTCTTTTGCTTCTTCTCCTTCTTCTTCTTCTGTTTCTTTTGCTTCTTCTCCTTCTCCTTCATCTTCTTGTTCTTCATCATCATCATCAACTTCTTCTTTTGCTTCTTCTTCTTCTTCTTCTCCTTCCTCCTCTTCATCTTCTTCTTCTTTTTCTTCTTTTTCTTCTTCTTCTACTTCGTCTTCTTTTTCTTCACCTTCTTCTTCTTTAACTTCTTTTTCTACTTTTTCTTCTTGTTCTTCTTCTTTTTATCCCTCTTCTTCCTCTTCTTGAACTTCATCACCTTCACATCTTTTTCTTCTTCTTCTTCTTCTTCTTCTTCTTCTTCTACTTCTTCATCTTCTTCTTCGTCTTCTTCTTCATCATCTTCTTCTTTTTCTTCATCATCTTCGTCTTCTTCTTCTCCATCTTCCTCTTCTTCGTCTTATTCTTCTTTTTCTTCTTCTTCTCGTTCTTCTTATGTTTCTACTTCTTCCTCTTTTTCTTCTCCTTCGTCCTCATTATCAACTTCTTCTTCTTCTTTTTCGTCTTTCCCTTCATCTTCTTCTTCTTTTTCTTCTTTTACTTCTTCTTCTTCTTCTTCTCCTCCTCCTCCTCCTCCTCCTCCTTCTTTTTCTTCGTCTTCTTCTTTTTCATTTTCTACTTTTTTTTTTCTTCTTCTTCTATTTCTTGTTCTTCTTCTTCTTCTTCTTCCTCTACATCTTCTTCTTCTTTTCTTCTTCATTTTCTTCTTCTTCTTCTTTGCCTTCTTCTTCTTCAATTTCATTTTCTTCTTGTTCTTCATCTTTTTCTTCTTCTTCTTCTTCTTCTAATCTTCTTCTTCATTTTCTTCTTCTTCTTTCTATTCTTCTTTTACTTCTTCTACTTCTTCGTCTTCTTCTTCTAATTTTTCTGCTTCTTCTTCATCTTCTCCTCCTTCACCTTCTTCTTCATCTTCCTCATCTACTTCTTCTTCTTCTATTTCTTCTTCTTCTTCTTCTTCTTCATTTTCTTCTTATTCTTCGTCTTCCTCCTCCTATTATTCTTTTTCTTCTTCTTCTTCTTTTTCTTTCTTTTCTACGTCTTCTTCTACTTCTACTTCTTCTTCTTCTTGTTCTTCTTCTTTGTCTTCTTCTTCTACCTTGTCTTTTTCAAATTCTTCTTTGTCTTCTTTTTCTTAGACTTCTTCTCCTCCTCCTCCTTCTTCTTCTTCTACTTCTTTTCCTTCTTCTTCTTCTTCTTTTTCTACTTCCTCTCTTTCTCTTCTTCTTCTTCTTCTTCTTCATCTTCTTCTTCTCTTTCTTCTTTTTCTTCTTCTTCTTATTCTTCATCCTCAAATTATTCTTCTTCTTTTTCTTTTTCTTCTATTTCTTCTTCTTCTTCTTCTTCATCATCCCTTTTTTCTTCTTCTTCTTTTTCTTCTTCTTCTTTTTCTTCTTCTTGGTCTTCTTCTTCTTCTTCTTCTTCTTCCTTGTCTTCTTCTTCTTCTTCAACATTGTCTTTTTCTTCTTCTAATTATTCTTCTTCCACTTCTTCCTCTTGTTGTTCTTCTTCTTCTTCTTCTTTGTCTTCTTCTTCTTCTACTACTACTACTTATTCTTGTTCTTGTTGTTCTTCTTCTGCATTTTCATCATCATCATCATCATCATCATCTTCGTCTTCTTCTCCTTCTTCTTCTTATTCTTTCTATTCTTCTTTTTCCACTTATTCGTCTTCTTCTTCTCCTTCTTGATCTTCTTCTTCTTCGTCATCGTTCTCTTCTTCTTCTTCTTCATCTTCTTCTTCTTCTTCTTCTCCTCCTTCTTCTCCTTCTTCTTGTTCTTCCAAATCTTCCTCTTCTTCTTCTTCTTCTTCTCCATTTTCTTGCATTTCTTCGCCTTCTTCTTCTTCTTCATTTTCTTCTTCTTCTTTGTCTTTTTTTTTCTTCTTATTCTTCTTCTTCTCCTCCTCCATTTCAATCATCTTTATGACCTTTTTCGTCGTCTTCTCCCTTTTGTTGTTCTTGTTCTTTTTCTTCTCCTTATTTGTCATCTTCTTTTTCACTTTCATCGTCTTCTTCTATTTTATCTTACTCCTCCTCTTCTTCGTCTTCTTTTTTTTCTTCTTCATCATTTTCACCATCTTCTTCTTCCCCTTCTTCTTCTCCTCCTTCTTCTTCTTCGTCTTCTTCTTCTTCTTCTCCATCATCTTCTTCTTTTTCCTCGTCATTTTCTTCTTCTTCTTCTTCTCCATCTTCCTCTTCTTTGTCTTATTCTTCTTTTTCTTCTTCTTCTCATTCTTCTACTGTTTCTACTTCTTCCTCTTCTTCTTCTTTTTCGTCTTTCTCTTGATCTTCTTCTTCTTTTTCTTCTTTTACTTATTCTTCTTCTCCTCCTCCTCCTCCTTTTTCTTCGTCTTCTTCTTTTTCATTTTCCACTTTTTCTTCTTCTTCTTCTTCCACTTCTTCTTCTTCTTCTATTTCTTGTTGTTGTTCTTCTTCTTTCTCTTCATCTTCTTCTTCTTTTTTGCCTTCTTCTTCTTCAATTTCATTTTTTTCTTGTTCTTCATCTTTTTCTTGTTCTTCTTCTTCTTCTTCTTCTTCTTCTTCTTCTTCTTCTTCTTCTTCCTCTTCCTCTTCTTCTTCTTCTTTGTTTTCTTTTCTTCTTTTAATATTTCTTCTTCTTCTTCTTCTTCTTTTAATCTTCTTCTTCTTTTCTTCTTCTTCTTCTTCTTTCTATTCTTCTACTTCTACTTCTTCTACTTCTTTTTCTTCTTCTTCTAATTTTTCTTCTTCTTCTTCATCGTCTTCTCCTCCATCTTCCTCATCTACTTCTTCTTCTTCTGTTTCTTCTTCTTCTTCTTCTTTTTCATTTTCTTCTAATTCTTCGTCTTCCTCCTCCTATTATTCTTTTTCTTCTTCTTCTTTTTCTTCCTTTTCTATGTCTTCTTCTACTTCTACTTCTTCTTCTTCTTATTATTATTCTTCTTCTTTGTCTTCTTCTTCTTAGACTTCTTCTCCTCCTTCTTCTTCTTCTTCTTCTTCCCCTTCTTCTTTTCCTTCTTCTTCTTCTTCATTTTCTGCTTCCTCTCTTTCTCTTCTTCTTCTTCACCATCTTCTTCTTCTCTTTCTTCTTTTTCTTCTTCTTCTTATTCTTCATCCTCAACTTATTCTTCTTCTTTTTCTCCTTCTTCTATTTCTTCTTCTTGTTGTTCTTCTTCTTCATCATCCATTTCTTCTTCTTCTTTTTCTTCTTCTTCTTTTTGTTCTTCTTGCTCTTCTTCTTCTTCTTCTTCT
>JAIUJO010001192.1:27500-40000 GCA_023846275.1 Vanilla planifolia
CGTCTTCTTTTTTTTCTTCTTCATCATTTTCACCATCTTCTTCTTCCCCTTCTTATTCTCCTCCTTCTTCTTCTTCGTCTTCTTCTTCTTCTTCTCCATCATCTTCTTCTTTTTCCTCGTCATTTTCTTCTTCTTCCTCTTCTCCATCTTCCTCTTCTTTGTCTTATTCTTCTTTTTCTTCTTCTTCTCGTTCTTCTACTGTTTCTACTTCTTCCTCTTCTTCTTTTTCGTCTTTCTCTTGATCTTCTTCTTCTTTTTCTTCTTTTACTTCTTCTTCTTCTTCTCCTCCTCCTCCTCCTTTTTCTTCGCCTTCTTCTTTTTCATTTTCCACTTTTTCTTCTTCTTCTTCTTCCACTTCTTCTTCTTCTTCTTCTATTTCTTGTTGTTGTTCTTCTTCTTTCTCTTCATCTTCTTCTTCTTTTTTGCCTTCTTCTTCTTCAATTTCATTTTCTTCTTGTTCTTCATCTTTTTCTTGTTCTTCTTCTTCTTCTTCTTCTTCCTCTTCCTTTTCTTCTTCTTCTTCGTTTTCTTTTCTTCTTTTAATATTTCTTCTTCTTCTTCTTCTTTTAATCTTCTTCTTCTTTTCTTCTTCTTCTTCTTCTTTCTATTCTTCTACTTCTACTTCTTCTACTTCTTTTTCTTCTTCTTCTTATTTTTCTTCTTCTTCTTCATCTTCTTCTCCTTCATCTTCTTCTCCATCTTCCTCATCTACTTCTTCTTCTTCTGTTTCTTCTTCTTCTTCTTCTTTTTCATTTTCTTCTAATTCTTCGTCTTCCTCCTCCTATTATTCTTTTTCTTCATCTTTTTTTTCTTCCTTTTCTACGTGTTCTTCTACTTCTACTTATTATTATTATTATTATTATTCTTCTTCTTTGTCTTCTTCTTCTATTTGTCTTTTTCAAATTCTTCTTTGTCTTCTTCTTCTTAGACTTCTTCTCCTCCTTCTTCTTCTTCTTCTTCTTCCCCTTCTTCTTTTCCTTCTTCTTCTTCTTCATTTTCTACTTCCTCTCTTTCTCTCCTTCTTCTTCATCATCTTCTTCTTCTCTTTCTTCTTTTTCTTCTTCTTCTTATTCTTCATCCTCAACTTATTCTTCTTCTTTTTCTTCTTCTTCTATTTCTTCTTCTTGTTGTTCTTCTTCTTCATCATTCATTTCTTCTTCTTCTTTTTCTTCTCCTTCTTTTTGTTCTTCTTGCTCTTCTTCTTCTACTTCTTCTTCCTTGTCTTCTTCTTCTTCTTCAACATCGTCTTTTGCTTCTTCTTCTTCTTCTACTTATTCTTCTTCCTCTTCTTCTTCTTGGTGTTTTTCTTCTTCTTCTTCTTCTACTACTACAACTACTATTCTTGTTCTTGTTGTTCTACTTCTTCTGCAATTTCATCACCATCATCATCTTCTACTTCTTCTCCTTCTTCTTCCTCTTCTTTCTATTCTTCTTTTCCCACTTCTTCGTCTTCTTCTTCTTCTTCTTCTCCTTCTTAATCTTCTTCTTCATCGCCATCGTTCTCTTCTTCTTCTTCTTCATCTTCTTCTTCTACTTCTTCTTCTCCTTCTTCTCCTTCTTCTTGTTCTTCTTAATCTTCCTCTTCGTCTTCTTCTTCTTCTTCTTCTTCTTCTCCATTTTCTTCCATTTCTTCGCCTTCTTCTTCATCTTCTTCTTGATTTTCTACTTCTTCTTCTTCTTCTTCTTCTTTGTCTTCTTCTTCTTCTTCTTCTTCTTCTTCTTCTTCTTCTTCTTCTCCTCCTCCTCCTCCATTTCTATCATCTTTATGTCCATCGTCTTCTTCTTTTTGTTGTTCTTGTTCTTGTTCTTCTCCATCTTCGTCATCTTCTTTTTGACTTTCATCATCTTCTTCTATTTCGTCTTTCTCCTCTCCTTCTTCGTCTTCTTCTTTTTTTCTTCTTCTTCATCATTTTCACCATCTTCTTCTTCCCCTTCTTCTTCTCTTCCTTTTTCTTCTTCTTCTTCTTCCTCTTCTTCTTCTTTTTCTTATTCTTCTCCTTCTTCGACTTCTTCTTCTTCTGTATCTTCTACGTTGTCTTCTTCTTTTTCTTCTTGTTCATGTTCTTCTTTTACTTCTTCTTCATCTTCTTCTTGATTCCCTTTTTCTTCTTACTCTTCTTCTTCTTCCTCTTCTTCGCCTTCTTGTTCTTCAGCTTCTACTTGGTCTTCTACATCTTCTTCTTCTTCTTCTTATTCTTCTTTTTCTTCGTCTTCTTCTTCTTCTTTTTCTTCTTTGGCTTCTACTTTTTTCTTCTTCTTCTTCTTCATCATCTTCTTCTTTGACTTCTTCTTCTTCGTCTTTATCATTGTCATCTTCTTCTACTACTTCTTCATCTTCTTCTGCTTCTTCTCATTTTTCTTCTTCTTCTTCATCTTCAACTCCTACTTCTTCTCCATCTTCCTCTTTTTCTTCTTCTTCTTCTTCTTCTTCCACTTCTTCTTCTTCTTCTTCTTTATCTTCATCTTCTTCTTCTTCTCCTTCTTCTTCTTCCTCTACTTTTTCCTCTTCTATGACTTCTTGTACTTCTTCTTCCTCTTCTTCTTCTTCTTCCTTATCTTCTTCTACTTAATCTTCCTCTCCTTATTCTTCTTAGTCTTCGCCTTCATCTTCTTTCTCTTTTTCTTCTTCTCGGCTTTCTTCTTTTTCTTCTTCTTTTTCTTTTTCTTTTTCTGTCTTCTTCTTCTTCTCCTTCTTCGTCTTCTACAACTTCTTCTTCTTCTCCTCTTTGTCTTCTTCTTCCTCTTCTCCTTCTTCTTCATAACCTTTCTTTTCTCCCTCTTCTTCTTCTTCTTCTTCTTCTTCTACTTCTTCTTTTTCCTCCACTTCTTCTTTTTCTTCTTCTTCTTCTCCTTGTCCTTCTCCTTCTTTGTCATCGATTTCTTCTTCTTCGTGTTCTTCTTCTGCTTCTTCTTCTTCTTCTTCATGTTCATTATCTTCTTTTTCTTCTTTATTTTTCCTTCTTCTTCTTCTTTTCTTCTTCTTCTTTTCTTCTTCTTCTTCATCTTCATCTTCGTTTTCTTTTTCTTTTTCTTCTTGTTCTTCTTCATCTTCTTCTTATTCTTCTTCTCCTTCTTCTTGTTCCTCTTCTTTTTCTTCCTCTTCTTCATCTTCATCTGTCTTCCTGTTCTTCTCCTTTATCATCTTCTTATTCTTCTTCTGGTTCTACTTCTTCTACTACTACTACTACTTCTTCATCATCATCATCATCATCTTCTTCTTCTTCTTCTTCCTCTTTTTCTTCTTTTTTCTTCTTTTTCTTCTTCTTCCTTCTTCTTATTGTTCATCTTCTACTTCTTCTTCTTCTTCATCTTCCTCTTCTTTTTCTTCTTCTTCTTCCTCTTCTACTTCTTCTTCTTGTTGTTCTTCTTCTTCTCCTTTTTCTTCCCCTTCTTCCTCTTCTTCTTTTTCTTCTTCTTCTTCTTCTTTTTCCTCATCTTCTTCTTCTTCTTTTCTTTTCGTCTTCTTCTTTTATTCTTCTTCTTCTTCTTTTTCTTCTTCATATTCTTCTTCCTCTTCCTCTTCTTCCACTTTCTATTCCTCTTCTTCCTCTTCTTCTTTTTCCTCTTCTTCTTCTTGTTCTTCATCTTCTACTTTCTCTTTTGCTTCTCCTTCCTCTTCTTCTTCTTCTTTGTCATTTTCTTCTTCTTCCTCTTCCTTCTAATATTTTTCTTCTTCTTTTTCTTCCTCATTTTCTTGTTCTTCTTCATTCTCCTCTTCCTCAACTTCTTCTTTTCTTCTTCTTCTTCTTCATCCTCTACTTTTCTTCTTCTTCTTCTTCTTCTTCTTTCTTCTTTTCTTCAGTTTTTCTTCTTCTTCCTCTTCTCTCTGTTCTCTTCTCTTCTTCTTCTTCTCTTCCTCCTCTCTTCTTCTTCTTCTTCTTCTTCTTTTTCTTCTTTTAGGAGATCTTCTTCCTTTTCTTCTACTTCTTCTAATTCTCGTTCACCTTCTTTTGTTCAACTAAGTCTTGTTCTTCTTGTTCTTCTTTTTCTTCTTCTTCTAATTCCCTTCTTTATCATCTTCTTCTTCTTGTTCGTCTTCTCTTCCTTCTTCTTCTTTTCTTCTTCTTCTTCTTCTTCTTCTTCCTTTACTTCTTCATCTTCTTCTTCATCATCATCATCATCATCATCTTCTTCTTCTTCTTCTTCTTCACCTCTTTCTTTTGCTTCTTCTCCTTCTTCTTCTTCTTCTTCTTCTTCTTCTGTTTCTTTTGCTTCTTCTCCTTCTCCTTCATCTTCTTGTTCTTCATCATCATCATCAACTTCTTCTTTTGCTTCTTCTACTTCTTCTTCTTTTTCTTCTTTTTCTTCTTCTTCTACTTCGTCTTCTTTTTCTTCACCTTCTTCTTCTTTAACTTCTTTTTCTACTTTTTCTTCTTGTTCTTCTTCTTTTTATCCCTCTTCTTCCTCTTCTTGAACTTCATCACCTTCACATCTTTTTCTTCTTCTTCTTCTTCTTCTTCTACTTCTTCATCTTCTTCTTCGTCTTCTTCTTCATCATCTTCTTCTTTTTCTTCGTCATCTTCGTCTTCTTCTTCTCCATCTTCCTCTTCTTCGTCTTATTCTTCTTTTTCTTCTTCTTCTCGTTCTTCTTCTGTTTCTACTTCTTCCTCTTTTTCTTCTCCTTCGTCCTCATTATCAACTTCTTCTTCTTCTTTTTCGTCTTTCCCTTCATCTTCTTCTTCTTTTACTTCTTTTACTTCTTCTTCTTCTTATTCTTCTCCTCCTCCTCCTCCTCCTCCTTCTTTTTCTTCGTCTTCTTCTTTTTCATTTTCTACTTTTTCTTCTTCTTCTTCTTCTATTTCTTGTTCTTCTTCTTCTTCTTCTTCCTCTACATCTTCTTCTTCTTTTCTTCTTCATTTTCTTCTTCTTCTTCTTCTTCTTCTTCTTCTTCTTTGCCTTCTTCTTCTTCAATTTCATTTTCTTCTTGTTCTTCATCTTTTTCTTCTTCTTCTTCTTCTTCTAATCTTCTTCTTCTTTTTCTTCTTCTTCTTTCTGTTCTTCTTTTACTTCTTCTACTTCTTCGTCTTCTTCTTCTAATTTTTCTTCTTCTTCTTCATCTTCTCCTCCTTCACCTTCTTCTTCATCTTCCTCATCTACTTCTTCTTCTTCTATTTCTTCTTCTTCTTCTTCTGCTTCATTTTCTTCTTATTCTTCATCTTCCTCCTCCTATTATTCTTTTTCTTCTTCTTCTTCTTTTTCTTCCTTTTCTACGTCTTCTTCTACTTCAACTTCTTCTTCTTCTTGTTCTTCTTCTTTGTCTTCTTCTTCTACTTTGTCTTTTTCAAATTCTTCTTTGTCTTCTTTTTCTTAGACTTCTTCTCCTCCTCCTCCTCCTTCTTCTACTTCTTTTCCTTCTTCTTCTTCTTCTTTTTCTACTTCCTCTCTTTCTCTTCTTCTTCTTCTTCTTCTTCATCTTCTTCTTCTCTTTCTTCTTTTTCTTCTTCTTCTTATTCTTCATCCTCAAATTATTCTTCTTCTTTTTCTTTTTCTTCTATTTCTTCTTCTTCTTCTTCTTCATCATCCCTTTTTTCTTCTTCTTCTTTTTCTTCTTCTTCTTTTTGTTCTTCTTGGTCTTCTTCTTCTTCTTCTTCTTCTTCCTTGTCTTATTCTTCTTCTTCAACATTGTCTTTTTCTTCTTCTAATTATTCTTCTTCCACTTCTTCCTTTTGTTGTTGTTCTTCTTCTTCTTCTTTGTCTTCTTCTTCTTCTTCTACTACTACTTATTCTTGTTCTTGTTGTTCTTCTTCTACATTTTCATCATCATCATCATCATCATCATCATCATCTTCGTCTTCTTCTCCTTCTTCTTCTTCTTCTTTCTATTCTTCTTTTTCCACTTATTCGTCTTCTTCTTCTACTTCTTCTTCTCCTTCTTGATCTTTTCTTCATCGTCATCGTTCTCTTCTTCTTCTTCTTCATCTTCTTCTTCTTCTTCTCCTCCTTCTTCTCCTTCTTCTTGTTCTTCCAAATCTTCCTCTTCTTCTTCTTCTTCTTCTTCTTCTTCTCCATTTTCTTGCATTTCTTCGCCTTCTTCTTCTTTGTCTTTTTTTTTCTTCTTATTCTTCTACTTCTCCTCCTCCATTTCAATCATCTTTATGTCCTTTTTCGTCGTCTTCTCCCTTTTGTTGTTGTTGTTGTTGTTCTTTTTCTTCTCCTTCTTTGTCATCTTCTTTTTCACTTTCATCATCTTCTTCTATTTCGTCTTTCTCCTCCTCTTCTTCGTCTTCTTTTTTTTCTTCTTCATCATTTTCACCATCTTCTTCTTCCCCTTCTTCTTCTCCTCCTTTTTCTTCTTCTTCTTCTTCCTCTTCTTCTTCTTCTTCCTCTTCTTCTTCTTCTTTTTCTTATTCTTCTCCTTCTTGTACTTCTTATTCTTCTGTATCTTCTACTTTGCCTTCTTCTTTTTCTTCTTGTTCGTGTTCTTATTTTACTTCTTCTTCATCTTCTTCTTGATTCTCTTTTCCTTCCTACTCTTTTTCTTCTTCCTCTTCTTCGCCTTCTTGTTCTTCAGCTTCTTCTTGGTCTTCTACATCTTCTTCTTCTTCTTCTTATTCTTCTTCTTCTTCGTCTTCTTCTTCTTCTTTTTCTTCTTTGGCTTCTACTTCTTCTTCTTCTTCTTCGTCTTCTTCTTCTTTGACTTCTTCTTCTTCGTCTTCATCATCGTCATCTTCTTCCACTACTTCTTCAACTTCTTCTGCTTCTTCTCATTTTTCTTCTTCTTCTACTTCTTCAACTTCTACTTCTTCTTCTTCTCCATCTTCCTCTTTTTCTTCTTCTTCTTCCACTTCTTCTTCTTCTTCTTCTTCTTCTTTATCTTTAACTTCTTCTTCTTCTCCTTCTTCTTATTCTTTTACTTTTTCCTCTTCTACGACTTCTTGAACTTCTTCTTCCTCTTCTTCTTCTTCTTCCTTATCTTCTTCTACTTAATCTTCTTCTCCTTATTCTTCTTAGTCTTCGCCTTCATCTTCTTTCTCTTTTTCTTCTTCTCGGCTTTCTTCTTTTTCTTCTTCTTTTTCTTCTTCTTCTTTTTCTTTGTCTTCTTCTTCTCCTCCTTCTTTGTCTTCTTCAACTTCTTCTTCTTCTCCTCTTTGTCTTCTTCTTCCTCTTCTCCTTCTTCTTCTCCATCTTCTTCATAACCTTCCTTTTCTCCCTCTTCATCTTCTTCTTCTTCTACTTCTACTTCTTCTTCCTCCACTTCTTCTTTTTCTTCTTCTTCTTCTTCTTCTTCCCCTTGTCCTTCTCCTTCTTTGTCATCGATTTCTTCTTCTTTGTGTTCTTCTTCTGCTTCTTCTTCTTCTTCTTCTTCTTCTTTGTCTTCTTCTTCTTCTTCATGTTCATTATCTTCTTTTTCTTCTTTATTTTTCCTTCTTCTTCTTCTTTTCTTCTTCTTCCTCTTCTTCTTGTTCTTCTTCTTCTTCATCATCTTCATCTTCGTTTTCTTTTTCTTTTTCTTCTTGTTCTTCTTCATCTTCTTCTTCTTCTTCTTCTCCTTCTTCTTTTTCTCCTTCTTCTTATTCCTCTCCTTTTTCTTCCTCTTCTTCATCTTCATCAGTCTTCCTATTCTTCTCTTTCATCTTCTTCTTCTTCTAGTTCTACTTCTTCTTCCACTACTACTACTATACTACTTTATCATCATCATCATCATCATCTTCGTCTTCTTCTTCTTCTTCATCTTCATTTTCTTCTTTTTCTTCTTCTTTTTCTTCTTCTTGTACTTCTTTTAATTCTTCTTCATCATCATCATCATCATCATCATCATCTTCTTCTTCTTCTTCTTCTTCTTCTTCACCTTCCTCTTCTTCTTCTTCTTCTTCTTCTTCTTCTTCTTCTCCTTCTTCTTCTTCTTCTTCTTTTTCTTTGTCTTATAATTTATCATCTTTTACTTCTTCGCCTTTTTCTAATTCTCTTTTTCTTCCTCTATTTCTTCTTATTCCTCTTTGTCCTATTCTTCTTCTTCTTCATCACCTTCTTCTTCTTCTTCGTCTTCTTCTTTGTTTTCTTCTTCTTTATCTTCTTCTTCTGGATCTTCTTTTTCCTTTTCTACTTCTTCTTATCCTCCTTCTTCTTCTCCCCCTTATACTTATTCTCATTTTTTCTTCTTCTTCTTCGACTTCTTCTTCTTCTTCCACATCTTCTTCTTCTCCTTCTTCTTCTTCTTCTTTTTCTTTTACTTCTCTTACTTCTTCCTCTTCTTCTTCTTTTTGATCTTCTTCTTCTTCTTCTTCTTCTTCTTCCTTTTCTTCTTCTTCAACTTCTCTTCTCTCTTCTTCTTCTTCTTCCTCTTCTTCTTCTTTTTCCTCATCATCATTGTGTTGCACTTCTTCATCATCATCTTCATTATCATCATCATCTTCTTCTTCTTCTTCTCCTTCTTCTTCTCCTTCTTCTTCCTCTCCTTTTACTTCTCATCTTCTTCTTCTTGTTTTTCTTTTTTTCACCTGCTCCTTTTTCTCCTCCTCCTCCTTCTTCTTCTTCTCATTCTATTCTTATTCTTCTTCTTCTTCTTCTTATTCTTCTTCTTATTCTAATTCTTCTTCTCTTTCTTCTTATTCTTCTTCTTATTCTTATTCTTCTTCTTCTTCTTTTTCTTCTAATCCTTCTTCTTCTTCTTATTATTGTTATTATTATTCTTCTTCCTTTTTTTCTTCTTCTTCTTCATCATCTTTTTATCTTTCCTCTCCTTCTCCTTCTTTTTCTTCTTCTTCTATGTCATTTTCATCTTTTACTTCTTCTTCTTCTTCTTCTTCGCCTTCTTCCTCTTCAACTTCTTCTTCCTCTTCTTTGTCTTCTTCTTCTTCTTTATTTCCTTCTTTTTCATCAACATCGTCTTATCCTTCTTCTTTTTCTACTTCTTCTTCTTCTTCATCTTCTTCTTCTTCATCTTCTTCATCTTCTTCTTCCTCTTCTGGTTCTGCTTCTTCTTCAACTTCTTCTACTTCATCATTTTCTCCTCATTTTCATCTTTGCTTCGTCGTCTTCTTCTTCTTCTTCTTCATCATCAACATCTTCTTCTTCTTCTTCTTCATCTTCTTCCTTCGTCTTCTTCTTCTTCATCTTCTTTTTCTTCTTCTTCTCCTTTTTCGTCTTCTTCTTCTTCTTCATCATCAACGTCATCATCTTCTTTTTCTTCTTCTTCTTCTTCTTCTTCCTCTTCTTCTTCTTCTTCTTTTTCTTCTACTTTTTATGCTTCTTTGACTTCTTCGTCTTCTTTTTCTATTCTTCTTCTTCTTCTTCGTCTTCTTCTTCTTTGCCTTCTTCTTCTTCTTCAACATCGTCTTCTTCGTCTTCTTCTTATTCAACTCCTTCTTCTATGCCTTCTTCTTCTTCTTCTTCAACTTCGTCTCCTTCTTGTCCTTCTTCTTCTTGGTCTTGTCCTTCTTCTTTTTCTTCTTCTTCTTCTTCTTCATCTTCTCTTTCTTCCTTTTCTTCATCTTATTCTTCGTCATCTTCCTCTTCCTCTTCTTCTTCTTCTTCTTCTTCTTCCTCTTTTCCTTCTTCTTCTTCTTCTTCTTCTTAAACTTCTTCTTCTTCTTCTTCTTCTTCTTCTTCTTCTTCTTCTTCTGCTTCTACTACTTCTACTCCTTTTGCTTTTGCTCTTCTTGTTCTTCATCTTCTTCTTCTTTGTCATCTTCTTCTTGTTCTTCTTCTTCATCTTCTTCTTCTTTGTCTTCTTTTTCTTCTTCTTCTTCTTCTTCTTTTTCTTCTTTGTCTTGTTCTTCTTCGCCTTCTTCTTTTCTTCTTCCTCTTCCTCTTCCTGTTCTTCTTCTTCTTTTTAATGTTATTCTTCTTCATCTTCTTTCTTTTCTTCTTCAACTTCTTCTTTTCTCGTTTCTTCATCTTCTTCTTCCTTTTTGTCTCCTTCTCCTTCTCCTTCTTCGTTTCTTCTTCTTCTTCTTCTACGTCTTCTTCTTTTCTTCTTCTTCTCATTCTTCTTCATATTTTTCATCTTCTTTTTCTTCTTCTTCTTCTTCAACTTCTTCCTCTTATTATTATTATTTTTATTATTATTATTATTCTACTTCTTCTTCTTCATCATCTTCGTCTTCTTCTTCTTCTTTTATCATCTTCTTCTTCTTCCTCTTCGTCTTCTTGTTTTTGTTCTTCTTCTCCTTCGTTTCCATATTTTAATTCTTTTTTTTCTATTTCTTCTCCTTCTTCATCTTCTTCTTCTTCATCATCTTCTTCTTCTTTTTCATCTTCTTCTTGTTCTTCTTCGTCTTCGTCTTCTTTGTCTCTACTTCATCATTTTCTCCTTCTTCTTTTACCCCTACTTCTTCATCATCATAATCTTCTTCTTCTTCTTCTTCTTCTTCATCATCTTCTTCTTCTTCTTTCTCTTCTTCTTCTTCTTTTTCTTCTTCTACTACTTCTCTTCTTCTTCTTATTCTTCTTCTTTTCGATTTTCTTCTTCCTCTTTTTCTTCTTCCACTTTGTCTTGCTCTTCTCCACCCTTTTCTTCTTCTTCTTCTTCTTCTTCTTTACTTCTTTGTCTTCTTGTTCTTCTTTTTCTTCTTTGTCTTCTTCTCTGTATTCCCCTTCTTCTTCTTCTTCTTCTTTATTATCTTCTACTTCATCTTCTTCTAATTCTTCTTCTTCTTCTTTCTCATCTACTTCTTATTCTTCTTCATTCTATTCTTTTTCTTCGTCTACTTCTTCTTCTTCGTCATCATCATCATCTTCTTCTTCTTCTTTATTTTCTTCTTTATGACCTTCTTCTTCTTCTTCTTTTACTGTTTCTTCTTCTTCTTCTTCTTCTTCTTCTTCTTCTACTGCTTCTTATTTTCTTCTTCTTTTTATTTTTCCTCAACTTCTTATCCTTCTTCTTTTTCTTTTCCTTCTTCTTCTTCTTCTTCTTCTTCCACTTCTACCTCTTCTTCATTTTCTTCTTCCTCTTCTCTTCTTCTTCTTCTTCTTCTTCTTCTTCAACATCATCGTATTCTTCTTCTTTTTTTTCTTCTTGTTCCTCTTAATCTTCTTCTTCTTCATCATCTTCTTCTTCTTCTTCTTCTTCTTTCCTTCTACTTCTTCTTTTCCTTCTTCTTCTTCTTCTTCTTCTTCTACTTCTTCTTCTTCCTCTTCTTCTTCTTCTTCTTCGTCTACTTCTTTGACTTCTTCGTCTTCTTCTACTTCTTCTTCCTCTTCGTCTTCTTCTTCTTCATCTTCTTCTTTTTCTTCTTCTTCATCTTCTTCTTCTCCTTCAACATCTTCTTCTTCTTCTTCTTCTTCTTCTTCTTCTTCTTTGTCTTCTTCTTCTACCGCTACTTGTTCTTCTTCTTCTTCTTCTTCTTCTTCTTCTTCTTCGTCTTCTCCTTCTTCTTCTTCATTTTCTTCTTCTTCTCCACTTTTTCTTCTTCTTCATCTTCTTCCTCTTCCTCTTTTTCTTCTTCTTGTACTTTTTTTTGCTTCTTCATATTCTTCATCATCTTTGTCTTCTTCTCCTTCTTCATTTCTTCTTCTTCTTCTTCTTCTACGTCTTCTTGTTCTTCATCTTCTAGTTCTTCTTCTTATTCTCCTTCTTCATCTTGTTATTATTATTATTATTGTTATATTTCTTCTTCTTCTTCTTCACCTTCCTCTTCTTCTTCTTCTTCTTTTATCATCTTCTTCTTCTTCCTCCTTTTTATCTTGTTCTTCTTCTTCTTCTTATTCTTCTTTGTCTTTTTCTTCTCCTTCTTCATCATCTTCTACTTCTTCTGCTTGTTCTTATTCTTCTTCTTCTTCTTTTCTTCTTCTTCCTCTTCTTTGTCTTCTTCTTCTACTTCTTCTTCTTCTTTTTCTTCTTCTTCTTCCTTTTTGTCTTCTTCCACTTTTTCATCTTCATCTTCTTCTTCTTCTTCTTCTTCTTCTTCTTTTGTCGTCGTCTTCTTCTTCTTCTTCAACTTTTTATTCTTCTTTGTCTGCTTCGTCCTCTTCTTCTTCTTCGTCAATGTTTTCTTCTTTTCCCCTTCTATTACTTCTTCTTCTTCTTCTCCTTCTTTTTTATCTTCTTCTTCTTCTTCTTTTTCTTCTTTTTCTCCTTCTTCTTCTTCTTCTTCTTCTTAGTCTTCTTTTTCTTCTTCATCTTCTTCTTCTTCTTCTTCTTCTTCTTCTTCTTCTTCTACTTTTTTTCTTCTTCTTCTTCTTCTTCCTCTTTTACTCCTACTTCTTCGACTTCTTCTTGTTCCACTTCTTCCTCATTTTCATCTTTGCTTTGTTTTTACTTCTTCCTCTTGTTCTTCTTCTTCTTCATCATCAACCTCATCATCTTCTTCTTCTTCGCCTTTCTTTTTTTCTTCTTCTATTTCTAGTTCTCTCCTTATTCATCTTCTTCTTCTTTTTCTTTTTCTTCTTTTTTATCGTCTCCTACATTATCTTCATCTTCTTTTAATTCTTCTTTTTCTTCCTCTTCTACTTCTTATTCTTCTTCATTTTATTCTTTTTCTTCTTCATCTTCTTCTGCATCTTCATATTCTTCTTCTTCATGACCTTCTTCTTCTTCTTCTCCTTCTTCTTCCCTTTCT
>JAIUJO010001192.1:47500-60777 GCA_023846275.1 Vanilla planifolia
TCTTCTTCTTCTTCTTCTTGATTTTCTTCATCTCCTTCTTCTTCTCCATCTTCTCCTCCTTCTTCTTCTTTTTCTTCTTCATCTTCTTGTTCTTCTTCTTATTTTTCTACTTCTTCTTCCTCTTCTTTTTCTTCATCTTCTTCTCTTTCTCTATCTGCTCCTATTACTCCTTCTTCTTCTTCTCCTTCTTCTTCTTTCCCTTCTTCTTCTATTTCCTCATCTTCTTCTTCTTCTTCTTCTTCTTCTTCTTCTTCTTTTACATCTTCTTCATCTTCTTCTACATCATCTTCTTCATATTCTCTTTCTTTTTCTTTTACTTCTTCTTCTAATACTTCTTCTTTTTCATCTTCTTCTTTTTCTTCTTCGTCTTCTTCTTCTCATTATTCTTCCATTGCTTCATCTTCTTCTTCTTCTTCTTCTTCAACTACTACTTCTACTTTTTCTTCTTTTCCTTCTTATTGTTCTCCTTCTTTCTTTCACATCTTCTTCCTCTTCTTCTTCTTCTTATTTTTTATCTTCATCATCTTCTTCTTCTTCTTCATCTTATTCGTCTTATTCTTCTTCTTTTACTTCTTCTCCTTCTTATTATTCTTCTTCTTCTCCTCTTCCTTCTTCATATTCTTCTTCTTCTTTTTCTTCTTCTTTTTCTTCTTCTTCTTCTTCTTCTTTTCTTCTTCACCAACTTTTTGTTCTTCTTCTTCTTCTTCTTCTTCACCTTCTTTCTCTTCTTCTTCTTCTTCTTCTTCTTCTTCTTCTTCTTCTTTGTCAACTCCTTTTTCTTTTTTGTCTTCCTCTTCTTCTTCTAGTTCTTCTTTTTCATTTTGTTCTTCTACTTCTGTCTTCTTCTTCTTCTTCCTCTTCTTCTTCTTCTTCCTCTTCTTCTTCTTCTATTAATCTTTGTTCTACTTCTTCTTCTTGTTCTTCTTCTTCTCCTTCTTCTCCTTCTTCTTCTTCTTCTTCTTCTTATCCATTTACTTCTCCTTCTTCATCTTCTTCTTCTTCTTTTTCTTCTTCTTCTTGTGCTTCTTCATCTTCTTCCTCTTCTTCATTTACTCCTTTTTCTACTTCTTCTTCTTCTCCTTGATCTTCTTCTTCTTCTTTGCCTTCCTATTCCATTTCACCATCTTTTCCTTCTTCGTCTTATTCATCTTCTTCTACTTCTTCTTCCTCTCCTTCTTCTTCTCCATCTTCTCATTCCCCTTCTTCTCCTCCTCCACCTACTCCTTCTTCCCATTCTTCTTGTTCTAATTCTTCTTCTCCTCCTCCTCCTCGTTCTTCTTCTTCTTTGTCTTCTTTTTCTTCTTTTTCATCTTCTTCTTCTACATCTTTTTCTTCTTCTTCTACTTCTTCTACTCCTTCTTCTTCTTCTTTTTCTTTTGTTTCTTCTTCTTCTTTGTTGTCTTCTTCTTCTACATCTTTTTCTTCTTCTTTTTCTTCTTCTTCTTGTGCTTCTTCATCTTCTTCCTCTTCTTCATTTACTCCTTTTTCTTCTTCTTCTTCTTCACTTTCTTCTTCATCATCTTCTTCTTCTTCTTCTTGTTCTCTTTCTCCTTCTTCTATGTCTTCTTCTTCTTCTTCTCCATCTTCCTCTTCTTCTTCTTCTTCTTCTTCTTCTTCTTTTTCTACTTATTATTCTTCTTTTCTTTCTTCTTTTACTTCTTCTTCTTGTTCTTCTTCTTCTCCTTCTTCTCCTTCTTCTTCTTCTTCTTCTTCTTATCCATTTACTTCTCCTTCTTCATCTTCTTCTTCTTCTTCTTTTTCTTCTTTTTCTTCTTCATCTTCTTCATTTTCTTCTTGTTAATCTTCTTCTTTGTCTTTGTCTTCTTCTTCTTCTTCTTCCTCTTCCTCTTCTTTTTGTTCTTCATTGTCTTCTTATACTTCATCTTCATCTTCTTCTTCTTATCCCCCTTCTTCTTCTTCTTCTTTTACTTCTTAATCTTCTTTTTGTTCTACATCTTCTTCATCTTCTTCTCTTTTTCTTTCTCTTCTTCTACTTCTTCTTTTACTACTTCTTCTCCTTCTTCTTCTTCTTCTTCTTCTTCTTCTTCTTCTTTGCCTTCATCTTCTTGTTCTTGTTCTTCTTCTTCTTCTTCTTGTTCTTCTTCTTCTTCTTCTTCTTCTTCTTTTTCTTCTTTTTCTTCTTCTTCTTCTTCTACTTCTTCCTCTTCTTCTTATTATTCTTCTTCTTCCTCTTCTTGTCCTTCATCTTCTTCTTGTCCTTCATCTTCTTCTTTGTCTTCTTCATCTTCATCTTCTTTGTCGTCTTCTTCTTAATCCTTTTCTTCTTCTTCTCCTTCTTCTTCTTCTTCTTTTTCTTCTTCTTCTTTCTTGTCATTTTCTTCTTCTTTTCTTCTTCTTCTTCTTCATCATCTTCTTCTTCTTCTTCCTCTTCATCTTCTTGTTTTTCTTATTCTTCTTCTTTGTCATCTCCATGATATTTGTCTTTTCATCTTCTTTTTCTTCTGTCTTCTTTGTCTTCTCTTCTTCTTTGTCTTCTTCTTCTTTGTCTTCTTCTTTTTCTTCGTCTTCTTCTTGTTCTTCATCTACTTCTTCTTCTTCTTCTCCATCTTCTGGTTCTTCTTCTTCTTCTTCTCCATCTTCTTTATCTTCTTCTTCTTGCTCTTCTTCTTCTTCTTCTTCTTCGTCTCATTCTTCTTCTTTGCCTTCTTCTTCTTCTTCTTCTTCTTCTTCTCCTTCTTCTCTTCTTCTTATTCTTCTTCTAGTTCTTTTTGTTCTTTTTATTGTTCTTCTTCTTCATCCTTCCTCTTATTATTGTTCTTGTTATTCTTGTCATCTTGTTCTTCCTCTTCTTCTTTTTCTTCTTCTTTTGGTTCTTCTTCTTCTTCTTCATCTTCTTCTTCTTCTTCTTCTTCGTCTTTCTCTTCATCTTTTTCTTCTTCTTCTTCTTCTTCTTTCTCATCTTCCTCTTCTTTTTCTTCTTTTCTTCTTCTTCTTCTTCTTCTTCTTCGTTTACTTCTTTATGATCATCTTCTTCTTCTTCTGCTTCTTCGTCTTCATCTTCTTGATCTTCTTCTTCTTCTTCTTCTTCTTTGTCTTCTTCTTCTTCTTCTTCTTCTTATCCTTCTTTTTCATCTTCTTCTTCATCTTCCTTCTTCTTCATCATCTTCTTCTTCTTCTTCATCTTCTTCTACTTCGTTTTCTTCTTCTTCTTCTTTCCCTTCTTATTCTTCCACTTCTTCTTCTTCTCCTTCTTCTTCTTCCTCTTCTTCTTCTTCATTTTCTTCATTGCTCCTCTTCTTTTTCTTCAACTTCTTATTCTTCTTGTTCTTCATCGTCATCTTCATCTTCATTTTGTTATCCTTCTTCTTTTTCGTCCTCATCTTCTTCTTCTTCTTCTTCCTCTTCTTCTTCCTCTTCTTCTTCTTCTTCTTCTTCCCCTTCGTCTTCTTCGTCACTTTTTCGTCTTTAATTTCAACTTTTTCTATATCTTCTTCTTTTACATCTTCTTCTACTTTTACTTCATTTTCTTCTTCTACATCTTCTTCTTTTACTTCATTTTCTTCTTCTTCTTGTTCTCCTCCTTCTTCTTCATCATCTTCTTATTCTACTTCTTCTTCTTCTTCTTCTTCTTCTATTTCTTCTCCTCCTCCTTTTTCTTCTCCTTCTTCATCTTTTCCTCCTTCGTCTTAGCCATCTTCCTCTTCTTCATGGTCTTCTCTTTCTTCTCCTTCTTCTTTTTCTTCTTCTTCTTCTACTACTACTACTAGTTCTTCTTCTTATTCATCTTTTCCATCTCTTTCTTCTTCTTTTCTTCTTCTTCTTCTTTGCATTCTTCTTCTTCTTTGCATTCTTCTTCTTCTTTTTCTACTTCTTCTTCTTCTTCTTTGTCTTCTTCTTCTTCTTCATCTTCGAGATCTTTTTCTTTTTATTCTTCTTCTGCTTCTTCCTTCTCTTCTGCTTCTTCCCTTCTTCTTCTTCTTCCTCTTCTTCTTCTTCTTCTTCTTATTCTTCTCCTTCTTCCTCTCCTTCTTCTTTTTTCTTCGTTTTTTTCTACTTCTTGTGCTTTTTCTACTATTCCTCTTCCTCTTTTTCTTCTTCTACTTGTTCTTATTCTTCTAGTTTTCTTTCTTCTCCTTCGACTCCTTCGTTTTCTTCCTCTACATCTTCTTCTTCTTCTTCTTCATTTTCTTCTTCTCCTCCGTCTTCTCATTCTTCTTCTTCTTCTTCTTTATCTTCTACTTCCTCTTCTTCTCCTTCTTATAAATCTTCTTCTTCTTCTACTGCTACTTCTTCTAGTCCATTTTCAGCTTCTTCTTCTTCTTCTTTGTCTTCTTCTTCTTCATAGTCTTTTTATTCTTCTTTATCTTCTTCATCATCTTCTTCTTCTTCTTCTTCTTCTCCTCCTTGTTTTTCTTTATCTCTTCTTCTTCTTCTTCTTCACCTTCCACTTCTTCTTCTTCTTCTTCTTCTTCTTCTTTTCTTCATCATATTCGTCTTCTTCTTATTGTTTTCTTCTTTTTCTAATATGTCTTCTTCTTCTTAAACTTTTTTGTCTTCTTCTTCTTCTTCTCCTTCTTCTTCTCTATCTTCTTCTTCCACTTCTTTTTCTTCTTCTCCTCCTTCTTCTTCTTCTTCTTTTACTGCTACTGCTACTACTACTTCTTCTTCTACTACTTTTTCTTCTTTTTCTTCTTCTTCTTCTTTCTCTTCTTCTTCTTCTTCTTCTTCTTCGCCATCTGTTTCTTCTTCTATTTCTCTGCCTTCTTATTCTTCTTCTTCTTCTTGTTCACATTCTTCTACTTTTTCTACTTCTACTTCATCTCCTTGGTCTTCTTCTTCTTGTCCACCTTCTTCTTCGTCTTCTTCATCTTCTCTTCTTCGTGTTCTTCTTCTTTGTCATCTTCTTCTTCTTCTTTTTCTTCTTCTTCCTTTACTTTTTCATCTTCTTCTTCTTTTTCTTTATCTTCTCCTTCTTCTTATTTTTCTTCTTCTACATTTTCATCTTCTTCATCTTCATCTTCTTCTTCTTCTTCTTGCTCTTCTTCTTTGTTTTCTTCTTCTTCTTCTTCTTCTTGTTCTTCATCTTCTTCTTCATTATCTTCTTTCTTTCTTTTACTTCTTTTCTTCTTCTCCATGTTCTTCTACTTCTTCTTCTTCTTCTTCTACTTCCTCTTCTTCTTCATCTTCTTCTTCTTCTTCTTCTTCTATTTCTTCTTCATCATCTTCTTCTTCTTCTTCATCTTTTTCTACTTCTTCCCCGACTTCTTCCTTTTCTTCTTCCCTTCCTCTTCTTCTTCGTCTTCTTCTTATTCGTGTTCTTCTTCTTCGTCTTCTTCTTCTTCTTCTTCTTCTTCATCTTCTTCTTCTTCTTCCTCTTCTCTTCTTATTCTCCATCTTCATCTTCTCTTTCTTCTTCCTCTTCATCATCATCATCTTCTTCTTTATCTTCTTCTTCTTCTTCTTCTTCTTCTTCTCCTTCTTTTTCTTCTTGTCCTTCTTCTTCTCTTTATTCTTCTTCCACTTTTTGTTCTTCTTCTTCTTCTTCTTCTTCTTCTTCTTCTTTTTCTTCTACCTTCTTCCTCTTCTTCCCCTTCTTTGTCTTCTTCTTCTTCTTATTCTTATTCTTCTTCTTCTTCTTCTTCCTCCTCTTCTTCTTCTTCTTCTTCTTCTTCTCGTTCATCTTCTCATTCTTCTTCTTCTTTTTCTCCTTCTCCTTTTTTCTTCTTCTCTTTTTCTTCCTCTTCTTCTTCTCCTTCTTCTTCTTTTTCTTCTTCTTCTTCCTTTTCTTCTTCTTCTTCTTCGTCTTCCCCTTCTTCTTCTTCTTCTTTGTCATCTCCTTCTTCTTCTTTGTCTTCTTATTCTTCTTGTTCTTTTTCTTACTCTTCTTCTTCTTCTTTTTCTTTTTCGTCTTATTCATCTTGTTCTTCGTCGTCGTCATCTTCTTCTTCTTCTTCTTCTTCTTCTTCTTCTCCTTCCCCTTCTTCTTCTTCTTCTCCTTGATCTTCTTCTTCTTCTTTGCCTTCCTATTCCTTTTCACCATCTTTTCCTTCTTCGTCTTATTCATCTTCTTCTACTTCTTCTTCCTCTCCTTCTCCTTCTCCATCTTCTCATTCCCCTTCTTCTCCTCCTCCACCTACTCCTTCTTCCCATTCTTCTTGTTCTACTTCTTCTTCTCCTCCTCCTCCTCGTTCTTCTTCTTCTTTGTCTTCTTTTTCTTCTTTTTCATCTTCTTCTTCTTTTTCTTCTTCTACATCTTCTTTTTCTTCTTCTTCTACTTCTTCTACTCCTTCTTCTTCTTTTTCTTTTGTTTCTTCTTCTTCTTTGTTGTCTTCTTCTTCTATATCTTCTTCTTCTTCTTTTTCTTCTTCTTCTTGTGCTTCTTCATCTTCTTCCTCTTCTTCATTTACTCCTTTTTCTTCTTCTTCTTCACTTTCTTCTTCATCATCTTCTTCTTCTTCTTCTTGTTCTCCTTCTCCTTCTTCTATGTCTTCTTCTTCTTCTTCTCCATCTTCCTCTTCTTCTTCTTCTTCTTCTTCTTTTTCTACTTCTTATTCTTCTTTTCTTTCTTCTTTTACTTCTTCTTCTTGTTCTTCTTCTTCTTCTTCTTCTCCTTCTTCTTCTTCTTCTTCTTCTTATCCATTTACTTCTCCTTCTTCATCTTCTTCTTCTTCTTCTTTTCTTCTTTTTCTTCTTCATCTTCTTCATTTTCTTCTTGTTAATCTTCTTCTTTGTCTTTGTCTTCTTCTTCTTCTTCCTCTTCCTCTTCTTTTTGTTCTTCATTGTCTTCTTATACTTCATCTTCGTCTTCTTCTTCTTATCCCCCTTCTTCTTCTTCTTCTTTTACTTCTTAATCTTCTTTTTGTTCTACATCTTCTTCATCTTCTTCTCTTTTTCTTTCTCTTCTTCTACTTCTTCTTTTACTACTTCTTCTCCTTCTTCTTCTTCTTCTTCTTCTTCTTCTTCTTCTTTGCCTTCATCTTCTTGTTCTTCTTCTTCTTCTTCTTCTTCTTCTTCTTCTTCTTCTTCTTCTTCTTCTTTTTTTTCTTCTTTTTCTCCTTCTTCTTCTTCTACTTCTTCCTCTTCTTCTTATTATTCTTCTTCTTCCTCTTCTTCTTGTCCTTCATCTTCTTCTTGTCCTTCATCTTCTTCTTTGTCTTCTTCATCTTCATCTTCTTTGTCGTCGTCTTCTTAATCCTTTTCTTCTTCTTCTCCTTCTTCTTCTTCTTTTTCTTCTTCTTCTTTCTTGTCATTTTCTTCTTCTTTTCTTCTTCTTCTTCTTCTTCATCTTCTTCTTCTTCTTCCTCTTCATCTTCTTGTTTTTCTTATTCTTCTTCTTTGTCATCTCCATGATATTTGCCTTTTCATCTTCTTTTTCTTCTGTCTTCTTTGTCTTCTCTTCTTCTTTGTCTTCTTCTTCTTTGTCTTCTTCTTTTTCTTCGTCTTCTTCTTGTTCTTCATCTACTTCTTCTTCTTCTTCTCCATCTTCTGGTTCTTCTTCTTCTTCTTCTCCATCTTCTTTATCTTCTTCTTCTTGTTCTTCTTCTTCTTCTTCTTCTTCGTCTCATTCTTCTTCTTTGCCTTCTTCTTCTTCTTCTTCTTCTTCTCCTTCTTCTTCTCTTCTTCTTATTCTTCTTCTGGTTCTTTTTGTTCTTTTTATTGTTCTTCTTCTTCCTCCTCCTCTTTCTCTTTTTCTTCTTCTTCTTCTCCTCATTCTCTTTCTTATCCTTCTACTACTTCTTCTTCTTCTTCTTCTTCTTTGTCATCTTCTTCTTCATCTCCTACTTCTTCTTACTCTTCTCCTCTTCCTCTTCATTTTCTTCCTTTTCATCGATTTCTTCTTCTTCGTCATCACCATCATCATCTTCCTCTTCTTCCTCTTATTCTTCTTCATCTTCTACATCTTCCTCTTCTTCATCGCCTCCTTTTTCTTCAACTTCTTCATATTCTTCTTCATTTTCTTCTCTTCTTCTTCTCATTATTCTTCCTTAACTTTTTCATCTTCTTCTTCATCTCCTTCATCATCATCGCCTTCTTCTTCTTCTTCTTCTTCTTCTTCTTCTTCTTCTTCTGTTACTTCTTCTTCTTGTTCTTCTTCATCTACTTCTTATTCTTCATCTTCTTCTTCTTCCTCGCCTACTTCTTTTTCTTCTTCTTTTTCTTCTTCGTCTTCTTCTCCTCCTTCTTCTGCTTCCTCTCCTCCTTTTTCTTCTTCTTCCTTTTGTTCTTCTTCTTATTCTTTTATTTCTTCTTTCTCTTCTTCTTTTTCTTAATCTTCTTCTCGTTCTTCTATATCTTCTCCTATTACTTCTTCTTCTTCTTCTTCTTCTTCTTCTTCTTCCTCTTCTTCTTCTTTCGCTTCTTTGTCTTCTTCCTTATCATCATCATCACCATCATCATCATCATCATCTTCTTCTTCTTCTTCTTCTTCTTCTACATCTTCTTTATCATCTTCTTCTACATCATCTTCTTCATATTCTCTTTCTTTTTTGTTTATTTCTTCTTCTAATTCTTCTTTTTTTTTTCTTCTTCTTCTTCTCATTATTCTTCCTTTACAATATATTCTTCTTCTCTTCATCTTCTACTTGTACTTCTTCTTTTCTTTCTTCTCCATCTTTTATTTTTTTCATCATCTTCTTCCTCTTCTTCTTCTGCTTCTTCTACTACTTCTTCTTCTTATTTTTCATCTTCATCATCTTCTTCTTCTTCTTCTTGTTCATCTTATTCTTCTTCTATTATTTCTTCTTTTTCTTCTTCTTCTTCTTCTCCTTCTCCTTCTTCATATTCTTCTTCTTTTTTTCTTCTTCTTCCTCTACTTCTTCTTCTTCTTCTTCTTCTTCTTCTTCTCCTTCTTTTTCTTATTCTTCTTCTTCTTCACCTTCCTTCTTCTTCTTCTTCTTCGTCTTCTTCTTCTTCTTCTTCTTCTTCTTCTTTATCGTTTCCTTTTTGTTCTTTGTGTTCCTCTTCTTCTTCTAATTCTTCTTTTTCATCTTGTTCTTCTACTTCTATGTTTTCTTCTTCTTCTTCCTCCTCTTTTTCTTCTTCTTCTTCTTCTTCTTCTTCATCATCATCATCATCTTCTTCTACTTATCTGTTTTCTACTTCCTCAACTTTTTCGCCTACTTCGTCTTCTTCTTCTTCTTCTTCTTTTTCTATTTCTTCTTCTTCTCCATCTTCTTCTTCCCTTTCTTAATCTTCTTCTCCTTCTTCTACTACTACTATTGCTTCTTTTACTACTTCTTTTTCTTCTTTTCTTCTTCCTCCTCTTCGTCTTCTTCTTCTTCTTCTTCTTCGTCTTCTTGTTCTTGTTCTTGTTCTTCTTCTTCTCCTTTTTCTCAACGTCCTTCTTCTTCACCTTCTTCTTCACCTTCTTCTACTTCTTTTACTTCTTCTTCATCTTCTTCGTCTTCTTCTTCTTCTTCTTCTTCTTCTTCCTCTACTTGTTGATCATCTCCTTCTTTTTTGTCTTCTTCTTCTTCTTCTTCTACTTCATCATCTTCTTCCTCTTCTTTTACTTCTTTGTTTTCTTCTTCTTCTTCTTCGTCTTCTTCTTCTTCTTCTTCTTGTTCTTCTCCATGTTCTTCTTCATCTACTACTACTTAATCTACTTCTTTTGCTTCTTCGTCTTCTTCTTCTTTTATTTCTTCTTCATCTTCTTCTTCTTCTTCTTCTTTCTTTTCAACTTTTTCCCCGTCTTCTTCTTCTTCTTCTTCCCATCTTCTTCTTCATGTTCTTCTTCTCCATCTTCTTCTTCTTCTTCTTCTTTTTCTTCCACCTCTGCTTCTCCTCCTCCTCCTTTTTCTTCTACTTCTTTTACTTCTACTTCTTCTTCCTTTTCTTCTTCTTATTCTCCTTTTCTTCTCCTTCTTTCTCTTCATCATCATCATCATCTTCTTCTTCTTCTTCTTCTTCTTCTTCTCTTTCTTCTTCTTGTCCTTCTTCTTCTTCTTTTATTCTTCTTCGTCTTCTTGTTCTTGTTCTTGTTCTTCTTCTTCTTCCTTCTTCTCCTTCTTCCCCTTCTGTCATCTTCTTCTTCTTCTTCTTCTCGCTCTTCTTCTTCTCCCCCTCCTTCTTCTTCTTGCTCTTCTTCATCCTTTTCTTGTTCTTCTCTTTCTTTATCTTCTTCATCACGTTCAACTTCTTCTTCATCCTCTTCTTCTCCATCTAGTTCTTCTTATTCTTCTACTGCTACTACTACTTCTTCTCTTCTTCATCTTCTTCTGCATGTTTCTCTTCTTCTTTTTCCTCCTCTTCTTCGTCTTTTTCTTCTACTTCTTCTTTCTCATGTTAGTCTTTTTCTTTTTCTTCTTCTTTGTTTTCTTTTTCTTCTTATTCCTCTTCCTTTTCTTCTTTATCTTCTTCTTCTTCGTCGTCTTCTCTTTCTCCTTCTTCTGCTTCTTCTTCGTCTTCTTCTTCTTCTTCTTCTTCTTTAGCTTCCCCTTCTTCTTTGTCTTCTTCGTCTTCTTCTTCTTCTTCTTCTTCTTCTTCATTTTCTTTTTCTTTGTCTTCTACTTCATCATCTTTTTGGTCTTCTTCTCCTTCTTCTTATTCGTCTTCTTCTTCTTCCTCTTATTCTTCTTCCCCTTATTCTTCTTCATAGTCTTCCTTTTCTTCTTCTTCTTCTTCTTCTTCTTCCACTTCTTCTTCTTCATCATCCTCTTCCTTTTCCTCTTCACCTTCTTCATCTTGTGGTTCATCTTGATCTTGTTCTAGTTCTTCTTCTTCTTCTTCTTCTTCATTTTCTTCTTCTTCTTCCCTACTTCTTCATTCTCTTCTTCATCTTCTTCTTCTTCTTCTTCCCTACTTTTTCATTCTCTTCTTCATCTTCTTCTTCTTCTTCTTCTTTCTCTTGGTCTTCTTCATCATCCTCCTCTTCTTCATCTACTTCTTCCACTTTTTCTTCTTCTTCTTCTTCCACTTCATCTTCTTCTTGTTGTTTTTCTTTTATTTTCTTCTTCTCGTTCTCGTCCTCTTCATCCTTTTTCTTCCACTTCTTCTTCTTCTTCTTCTCATTCTTCATCTTCTTCTTCTTGTCCTTCTTCCTCTTTCTCTTCCACTTCTTCTTCTTCGCCTTCTTCTTCTTCTTCTTTTTCTTATTCCTATACTTCTTTCTATTCGTCATCCTCTTCTTCTTCTTCTTCTTCATCGTTTTCTTCTTCTTCTTCTTCTTCTTCTTATTCATCTTTTTCTTCATCTTTCCTTCTTCTTCTCTTCTTCTTCTTCTTCTTATTCTTCTTCTTCTTCTTCTTCTTCTTCTTCTTCTTTTTCATCATCTTTTTCTTCTTCTTCTCTTGCTTCTTCTTCTTCTACTTCTTCTTTTCTTCTTCTTCTTCTTCTTCTTCTTCTTTTTCTTCTTTGTCTTCTTCTTATTTTTCTTCTTCTACTTCTTTGTATTCTTCTTCTACTACTTCTTTGTATTCTTCTCCTTCCACTTCCTCTTCTTTTTGTTTTTTTTCTACATATTCTTCTTCTTCTTCATACTCTTCTTCTTCTTTTTATCCTTCTTTTTTTCTTCTTCTTCTTTTTATTCTTCTTCTTGTTCATCGTCATCATCATCATCATCATCATCTTCTTCTTCTTCTTCTTCTTCTTCTTCTTCTACGTCTTCTTCTTCCTCTTACTCTTCATCGTGTTCTTCTGCTTCTTCTTCGTATTGTTTGCCTTCTTGTTCTTCCTCCTCCTCTTCTTCTTCTTCTTGTTTGCCCTCCTCTTCCTGTTCTACTTCTTCTTCTTCTTCATCTTCATCTTCTTCTTCTTCCTCTTCTTCTTCTTCTTCTGTCTTCTTTTTCTTCTTCTACATATTCAACTTTTTCATCTTCTTCCTAATCTTTTTCTTCTTCCTCTTCATGTTCTTCTTCTTCTTCTTCTTCTTCGTCTCCATTTTTTTTCTTGTTCTCCTTCTTCTTGTTTTTCTTCTTCTTCTTCTTCTTATTTTTCTACTTTTTCTTCTTCTTCTTCTTTTTCTTCTCCTTCTCCATCTCCTCCTTCCAGTTCTTCTACTTCTTGTATTTCTTCTTTTTCTTCTTCTTCTTCTTCCTCTTCTTATTATTCTTTTTCTTCTTCATCTTCCACTCTTATTTCTTTTCCTCTTCCTCTTCTTCTTCTTGTTGTTCTTCTTCTTCTTAAAAATCTTCTTCTTCTTCTTCTTCATCATCTTCTTTATCTTCTTCTTCTTTTTCTCCCTCTTCTTCTTCTCCATCTTCTTCCTCCTTTTCTTCTCCTTCTTATCTTCTTCTTCTTCTTCTTTTACTGCTACTTCTTCTTCTTCTTCTTCTTTTTTTACTTCTTGTTCTTTTCCTTCTTCTTCTTCTTCCTCTTTGCCTTCTTGTTCTTGTTCTTCTTCTTCTTCTTTTTTGCCTTCTTATTTTTCATCAACTTCTTCTTCTTATTCTTTTTCTCCTTCTTCTTCTTCTTTCGCTTCTTCTTCTTCCTCTTGTCCTTCTTTTTATTTTTGTTCTTATTATTCTTGTCATTCTTGTTCTTCTTCTTCTTCTTCTTTTTGCTTTTCTTCTTCTTCTTCTTTTTCTTCATCTTTTTCTTTTTCTTCTTCTTCTTCTTTCTCTTCTTCCACTTCTTCTTCTTCTTCTTAGCCTTCTTCTTGTCTTCTTCTTCCTCTTCTTCTTCTACTTCTACTACTACTACTGCTTCTTCTTCTTATTCATTTTCTTCTTCTTCTACTTATTATTCTTCTTCTTCTACTTCTTATTCCTGATTCCCTTCTAGCTTTTCTTTTTCTTCTTCTTCGTCTTCTTCTTCTTTTACTTCTTCGTCTTCATCTTCTTGTTCTTCTTCTTCTTCTTCTTTGTCTTCTTCTTTTTCTTCTTCTCCTTCTTTTGAACTTCTTCTTCATCCTCTTGTACTTCTTAATCATCTTCTTCTTCTTCTTCATCTACTTCTAATTCGTCTTCTTCTTCTTCTTCTTCTTCCCCTCTTTCTTCTCCTTCTTCTTCTTCCTCCTTTTCTTCTTCTTTTTCTCCTTCCTCTTCTTCTTTTTCTTCTTCTTCTTCTTCTTCATCTTTTCCCCTTCTTCTACTTCTTCTTCTTCTTCTTCTTCTACTACTATTACTACTTCATCTTCTTCTTCTTCTTCATCTACCTTTTCTTCTTCTTCTTCCACTTCATTGTCTTCTTGTTCTTCATCTTCGTCTTCATCTTCAGCTTGTTATTCCTCTTCTTCTTCATCTTTTTTTTCTTCTTCCTCTTCTTCTTCATCTTCATCTTCTTCTTCTTCTTCTTCTTCGTCTTCTTTGTCCTTTTTTCTTCTTTGTCTTCTACTTCTTTTATATCTTCTTCTTGTTCTAGTCCTTCTTCTTCTACTT
>JAIUJO010002193.1:0-60768 GCA_023846275.1 Vanilla planifolia
ATTTTTTAAAAAAAATTTATATAATTAGTTTTTATTTATTTATATTATTTTAAAATTATATAAAATTATCTTAATAAATAATTTAATAGTTTTAGTAACGGGGTTCATGATTTAACATTGATATTTACATAAAACTCGAAACATTAATTTATTCCAATAAATAATAGTTTATATTTATTTTTAAATGTCATTTAAAACCTAACTGCGTATTTTTCCTTTTTTTCCAACTTCGAAAAAACAAAAAAGAAAGAGAATTCGATTAAGCAATCGGTTTTCTTTTTTCCTTTAGTTCCCGCACAATGAAGACATATTACAATTATAGGACCGTCCGCAAATTGAGCATTATGCGGATGCCAAAAATGCACTAAATCCGTGCGCTAACACCCACGGTTTTCCCTCGAAATCGCCGAATCGGAGGGGTATTCGCTTTTACGAAGCCGCATAGAACTATTAAGCGGACACGCAAAACTGCCAAGCGGAAAATATGCGACATTTGTTTTTTACTTCGTGATTAACGTAGAATGCACTTAATTCCTTTAAATATTTGCCTAGTTGTTATTTTTTAAATATTTAGGATTTTAATTTATTTGTGAAACGTTTTATTATAATTCTATTATTTAAAGTGCTCTCCTTCGGTGCTTCCAAACTATGATAAAATTTATTTTTCATAATTCTATTATGCCAACGCAATCATAGTCTAATAAAATTTAATTTGAACATCGGACAAAATAGATAAACAAACAACAAAAGTATTACATAAATATCCATGTTATTTCTTTTATAATTTAATTCATTATATAGTTTAATTAAAAAAAGAAAATTATGTGGGTGTTCATTTATTAAGATTATTGGTTAATGATTTTACGAATACATTTATTTTAATTTAAATCTCAACAAGAAAACAATATGTCTAGTAGCTTTCATGACTTTTTTTAATAATTAGTAGATTTTGTAAAAACATATCTTATAAGAAAATACTAATTTTTCTCTCCATCTCTTCATTCCTTTTATTTTTCTCAAAAAAATAGCATAACGATATCATGTTGAAGCACGTGCTTTAGTGAAGTATTGAAATTGCCTAAGTTTGAAGAAGTCTCTTAAATCAATGGCTTTCGATTTCACGCGAGTGTGAATGATGGTATACTACGAATAATAAAGAATGTATTTATTTGAGAATTATCCAGATAATGTTTTGAAATTTTTACTAAAATAAATAATGTATGATTTAATATTAATTAAAAAAAATATTAATGTTAAAATTTTTTAAATACTATTCTAAAAAAATCAGTTACACGTTTAAGATTCTTATGAAAAACTTGATAATTCTTTCAAGTGAACATATTTTTAAAATCATATCTTAAATAATAAAAAATTTAATCAATATAAATAAATTGAGAGTTGCAATAAATCTATTTTCATAATACATAATAAATGATATCGAAGGTTGAGCACAATAATTTTAAATTTTAGTTATGAAATATACTAAAACAATTTTACTTTGTTAATACATAATAAAAAATAAAAAAAATATAACGATTAAAGAAAAAAATTATTAATTATAAAAGATTTTAGTTGAAAAAAATATTGAATATAATTAAAAATTATTCATAATACATAAACAAAAAAATTATTTCTTTAATTAAAAAATCTTAAGAGTTTCTTAAAATAAAAGGATAAAATTTTATCATTTTTTTAAATATATTGCGTGCAGTTTTGCTAAACACAAGGATGTGTATGTACCATAAACAAGATTTTACGTATAACACGTGAATGGTAAATATATTATACGCGATATCAATATACAGTAGTTAAGTACAAAGTTTATTGTTTTGTAAAAATGTAATCTTAGAAGCTCTGTATATTATAATCTTTTTATTCATTCAATACAGCTTAATTTTTAAGGGACACATTTCTTAATGTAATATATAAATTTTAATGCATCATAAGATTTGATCATATAAGGTAAATATTTTTCTTTCGAATAATTTGAACATCATTGGAGTATCCCTTCATTCCTAAAGTCATTGAAGCTCTTAAAACATTAAGTAATTCAAACATTTATTAAACTACTTGATGTTTTGTGATCGTCAAGTCTTAGTTTTATAAATGCAATATATAAAATACGTTAAAAAGACATATAGTAACGTCATAATAAGTATTTACTATTATTAAGCTCAAATGTTATCTTTCAAACTCACGAGGTTGGACATTTTTTTATATGCCGAAAGCTTCTGCTCAACTGTTCATTCCCGTTCCCTTAATGAAGGCAACGCTTTAAACTCAGCAGTCTTATTAACATTGAAGTTGAAATACGAAATTATTGTCATCATAAAATTTTCTACTTCACTTTGAAAACTTTATTCGTTATATTAATATAATTTTACATTATGAAAGATTCATTTTACTATTACGAAGTTCATGCTACATTTAAAACATTTTATATAAATGTTTTTAAATCTTAATTGTTTGGATAGAAAAAATACATATTAGAAAAGAAAAAGATAGTATTTTTAACAATTAAACATTCTTTTATTAAACTTAGTATTTTTCATGTACAACTTAATATACAAATATTAATTTATATTTATTTGAAATTTTTTTTTAAAAATTTATTATAATTATCATTGAAATGGATTTAAAATTATTGTCATGCTTTGTTTCGTAACAAAAAAAAAGACGTTTTAGTCAACGATGCGCATATTTTCTTATGGATTCCACACCATAACTACAATCATATAAAACAATTTGTAACGACATTAAAGCAAGGCAAAAATCTTGAGTTAACCGTCGCAGAATTTTTTCGAGAACCAAAAATTAGGAGGGAAATTAATTTAGCAATAGTGCATAAAACGCATTATACAAAAAAAAGATACGAAGTAATAAACAACTATTTTATTAATGTTTATTAATTATCAAACTATGCAAATAGCTATTCAAAACAATTGTTCGTTTTACATATCTTTAGCATTTCGATTTTTTTTGTATGATATAATTTTATTTTTTATTTTTCTTTTATTCTTATTATTCTTTCTCAAATAGATTTGAATAAAATAAAATTGACATAGAATAATTTAAAATCTTAATTTTACAAAATTAAAGTTTGAATCATATACGTCGTTGTGTTTAAAAATAATATTTTTTTTGAAATTTATATGATTATTTTTTTATTAATTTATGTTTTTTAAAAATATATAAAATTAGCTTAATAAATAGTTTAAAAGTCTTAATGATCCATGATTTAATATAAATTTTTACTTAAAACTCAAAACATTTATTTATTCTAATAAATAAGAGTTTATATTTATTTTAAAATTTCTTTTAAAAACTGACTGCCCGCTGTTCGTTTTTTTTCAAACTTCGGAAAAAAAAAAGAATTCGGACATCTTTTCTTTTTTTATTTTGGCCCCGCATAATATATTTCCAGTGAAATTATAGGACCGTCCGCATAAAAGTTATTATACGGACGCCGAAAATTGTCAAAATCCGTGAGCTAACACTCACGGTTTTCGTTCGAAATTGCCGAATCGCGGGGATGTTCCGATTTACAAGGTCGCATAGAAATATTATGCGGACAACGAAAAAATAACGAAGGCGAAAAATGTGCCGGACCGAACCGGACCGGACCGGACCGGACCCGACCGGACCGGGCCGGACCCGACCGGAACGGACCCGACCCTTTAAAAATAATATTTTTTAAAAAAAATTTATATAATTAGTTTTTATTTATTTATATTATTTTAAAATTATATAAAATTATCTTAATAAATAATTTAATAGTTTTAGTAACGGGGTTCATGATTTAACATTGATATTTACATAAAACTCGAAACATTAATTTATTCCAATAAATAATAGTTTATATTTATTTTTAAATGTCATTTAAAACCTAACTGCGTATTTTTCCTTTTTTTCCAACTTCGAAAAAACAAAAAAGAAAGAGAATTCGATTAAGCAATCGGTTTTCTTTTTTCCTTTAGTTCCCGCACAATGAAGACATATTACAATTATAGGACCGTCCGCAAATTGAGCATTATGCGGATGCCAAAAATGCACTAAATCCGTGCGCTAACACCCACGGTTTTCCCTCGAAATCGCCGAATCGGAGGGGTATTCGCTTTTACGAAACCGCATAGAACTATTAAGCGGACACGCAAAACTGCCAAGCGGAAAATATGCGACATTTGTTTTTTACTTCGTGATTAACGTAGAATGCACTTAATTCCTTTAAATATTTGCCTAGTTGTTATTTTTTAAATATTTAGGATTTTAATTTATTTGTGAAACGTTTTATTATAATTCTATTATTTAAAGTGCTCTCCTTCGGTGCTTCCAAACTATGATAAAATTTATTTTTCATAATTCTATTATGCCAACGCAATCATAGTCTAATAAAATTTAATTTGAACATCGGACAAAATAGATAAACAAACAACAAAAGTATTACATAAATATCCATGTTATTTCTTTTATAATTTAATTCATTATATAGTTTAATTAAAAAAAGAAAATTATGTGGGTGTTCATTTATTAAGATTATTGGTTAATGATTTTACGAATACATTTATTTTAATTTAAATCTCAACAAGAAAACAATATGTCTAGTAGCTTTCATGACTTTTTTTAATAATTAGTAGATTTTGTAAAAACATATCTTATAAGAAAATACTAATTTTTCTCTCCATCTCTTCATTCCTTTTATTTTTCTCAAAAAAATAGCATAACGATATCATGTTGAAGCACGTGCTTTAGTGAAGTATTGAAATTGCCTAAGTTTGAAGAAGTCTCTTAAATCAATGGCTTTCGATTTCACGCGAGTGTGAATGATGGTATACTACGAATAATAAAGAATGTATTTATTTGAGAATTATCCAGATAATGTTTTGAAATTTTTACTAAAATAAATAATGTATGATTTAATATTAATTAAAAAAAATATTAATGTTAAAATTTTTTAAATACTATTCTAAAAAAATCAGTTACACGTTTAAGATTCTTATGAAAAACTTGATAATTCTTTCAAGTGAACATATTTTTAAAATCATATCTTAAATAATAAAAAATTTAATCAATATAAATAAATTGAGAGTTGCAATAAATCTATTTTCATAATACATAATAAATGATATCGAAGGTTGAGCACAATAATTTTAAATTTTAGTTATGAAATATACTAAAACAATTTTACTTTGTTAATACATAATAAAAAATAAAAAAAATATAACGATTAAAGAAAAAAATTATTAATTATAAAAGATTTTAGTTGAAAAAAATATTGAATATAATTAAAAATTATTCATAATACATAAACAAAAAAATTATTTCTTTAATTAAAAAATCTTAAGAGTTTCTTAAAATAAAAGGATAAAATTTTATCATTTTTTTAAATATATTGCGTGCAGTTTTGCTAAACACAAGGATGTGTATGTACCATAAACAAGATTTTACGTATAACACGTGAATGGTAAATATATTATACGCGATATCAATATACAGTAGTTAAGTACAAAGTTTATTGTTTTGTAAAAATGTAATCTTAGAAGCTCTGTATATTATAATCTTTTTATTCATTCAATACAGCTTAATTTTTAAGGGACACATTTCTTAATGTAATATATAAATTTTAATGCATCATAAGATTTGATCATATAAGGTAAATATTTTTCTTTCGAATAATTTGAACATCATTGGAGTATCCCTTCATTCCTAAAGTCATTGAAGCTCTTAAAACATTAAGTAATTCAAACATTTATTAAACTACTTGATGTTTTGTGATCGTCAAGTCTTAGTTTTATAAATGCAATATATAAAATACGTTAAAAAGACATATAGTAACGTCATAATAAGTATTTACTATTATTAAGCTCAAATGTTATCTTTCAAACTCACGAGGTTGGACATTTTTTTATATGCCGAAAGCTTCTGCTCAACTGTTCATTCCCGTTCCCTTAATGAAGGCAACGCTTTAAACTCAGCAGTCTTATTAACATTGAAGTTGAAATACGAAATTATTGTCATCATAAAATTTTCTACTTCACTTTGAAAACTTTATTCGTTATATTAATATAATTTTACATTATGAAAGATTCATTTTACTATTACGAAGTTCATGCTACATTTAAAACATTTTATATAAATGTTTTTAAATCTTAATTGTTTGGATAGAAAAAATACATATTAGAAAAGAAAAAGATAGTATTTTTAACAATTAAACATTCTTTTATTAAACTTAGTATTTTTCATGTACAACTTAATATACAAATATTAATTTATATTTATTTGAAATTTTTTTTTAAAAATTTATTATAATTATCATTGAAATGGATTTAAAATTATTGTCATGCTTTGTTTCGTAACAAAAAAAAAGACGTTTTAGTCAACGATGCGCATATTTTCTTATGGATTCCACACCATAACTACAATCATATAAAACAATTTGTAACGACATTAAAGCAAGGCAAAAATCTTGAGTTAACCGTCGCAGAATTTTTTCGAGAACCAAAAATTAGGAGGGAAATTAATTTAGCAATAGTGCATAAAACGCATTATACAAAAAAAAGATACGAAGTAATAAACAACTATTTTATTAATGTTTATTAATTATCAAACTATGCAAATAGCTATTCAAAACAATTGTTCGTTTTACATATCTTTAGCATTTCGATTTTTTTTGTATGATATAATTTTATTTTTTATTTTTCTTTTATTCTTATTATTCTTTCTCAAATAGATTTGAATAAAATAAAATTGACATAGAATAATTTAAAATCTTAATTTTACAAAATTAAAGTTTGAATCATATACGTCGTTGTGTTTAAAAATAATATTTTTTTTGAAATTTATATGATTATTTTTTTATTAATTTATGTTTTTTAAAAATATATAAAATTAGCTTAATAAATAGTTTAAAAGTCTTAATGATCCATGATTTAATATAAATTTTTACTTAAAACTCAAAACATTTATTTATTCTAATAAATAAGAGTTTATATTTATTTTAAAATTTCTTTTAAAAACTGACTGCCCGCTGTTCGTTTTTTTTCAAACTTCGGAAAAAAAAAAGAATTCGGACATCTTTTCTTTTTTTATTTTGGCCCCGCATAATATATTTCCAGTGAAATTATAGGACCGTCCGCATAAAAGTTATTATACGGACGCCGAAAATTGTCAAAATCCGTGAGCTAACACTCACGGTTTTCGTTCGAAATTGCCGAATCGCGGGGATGTTCCGATTTACAAGGTCGCATAGAAATATTATGCGGACAACGAAAAAATAACGAAGGCGAAAAATGTGCCGGACCGAACCGGACCGGACCGGACCGGACCCGACCGGACCGGGCCGGACCCGACCGGAACGGACCCGACCCTTTAAAAATAATATTTTTTAAAAAAAATTTATATAATTAGTTTTTATTTATTTATATTATTTTAAAATTATATAAAATTATCTTAATAAATAATTTAATAGTTTTAGTAACGGGGTTCATGATTTAACATTGATATTTACATAAAACTCGAAACATTAATTTATTCCAATAAATAATAGTTTATATTTATTTTTAAATGTCATTTAAAACCTAACTGCGTATTTTTCCTTTTTTTCCAACTTCGAAAAAACAAAAAAGAAAGAGAATTCGATTAAGCAATCGGTTTTCTTTTTTCCTTTAGTTCCCGCACAATGAAGACATATTACAATTATAGGACCGTCCGCAAATTGAGCATTATGCGGATGCCAAAAATGCACTAAATCCGTGCGCTAACACCCACGGTTTTCCCTCGAAATCGCCGAATCGGAGGGGTATTCGCTTTTACGAAACCGCATAGAACTATTAAGCGGACACGCAAAACTGCCAAGCGGAAAATATGCGACATTTGTTTTTTACTTCGTGATTAACGTAGAATGCACTTAATTCCTTTAAATATTTGCCTAGTTGTTATTTTTTAAATATTTAGGATTTTAATTTATTTGTGAAACGTTTTATTATAATTCTATTATTTAAAGTGCTCTCCTTCGGTGCTTCCAAACTATGATAAAATTTATTTTTCATAATTCTATTATGCCAACGCAATCATAGTCTAATAAAATTTAATTTGAACATCGGACAAAATAGATAAACAAACAACAAAAGTATTACATAAATATCCATGTTATTTCTTTTATAATTTAATTCATTATATAGTTTAATTAAAAAAAGAAAATTATGTGGGTGTTCATTTATTAAGATTATTGGTTAATGATTTTACGAATACATTTATTTTAATTTAAATCTCAACAAGAAAACAATATGTCTAGTAGCTTTCATGACTTTTTTTAATAATTAGTAGATTTTGTAAAAACATATCTTATAAGAAAATACTAATTTTTCTCTCCATCTCTTCATTCCTTTTATTTTTCTCAAAAAAATAGCATAACGATATCATGTTGAAGCACGTGCTTTAGTGAAGTATTGAAATTGCCTAAGTTTGAAGAAGTCTCTTAAATCAATGGCTTTCGATTTCACGCGAGTGTGAATGATGGTATACTACGAATAATAAAGAATGTATTTATTTGAGAATTATCCAGATAATGTTTTGAAATTTTTACTAAAATAAATAATGTATGATTTAATATTAATTAAAAAAAATATTAATGTTAAAATTTTTTAAATACTATTCTAAAAAAATCAGTTACACGTTTAAGATTCTTATGAAAAACTTGATAATTCTTTCAAGTGAACATATTTTTAAAATCATATCTTAAATAATAAAAAATTTAATCAATATAAATAAATTGAGAGTTGCAATAAATCTATTTTCATAATACATAATAAATGATATCGAAGGTTGAGCACAATAATTTTAAATTTTAGTTATGAAATATACTAAAACAATTTTACTTTGTTAATACATAATAAAAAATAAAAAAAATATAACGATTAAAGAAAAAAATTATTAATTATAAAAGATTTTAGTTGAAAAAAATATTGAATATAATTAAAAATTATTCATAATACATAAACAAAAAAATTATTTCTTTAATTAAAAAATCTTAAGAGTTTCTTAAAATAAAAGGATAAAATTTTATCATTTTTTTAAATATATTGCGTGCAGTTTTGCTAACACAAGGATGTGTATGTACCATAAACAAGATTTTACGTATAACACGTGAATGGTAAATATATTATACGCGATATCAATATACAGTAGTTAAGTACAAAGTTTATTGTTTTGTAAAAATGTAATCTTAGAAGCTCTGTATATTATAATCTTTTTATTCATTCAATACAGCTTAATTTTTAAGGGACACATTTCTTAATGTAATATATAAATTTTAATGCATCATAAGATTTGATCATATAAGGTAAATATTTTTCTTTCGAATAATTTGAACATCATTGGAGTATCCCTTCATTCCTAAAGTCATTGAAGCTCTTAAAACATTAAGTAATTCAAACATTTATTAAACTACTTGATGTTTTGTGATCGTCAAGTCTTAGTTTTATAAATGCAATATATAAAATACGTTAAAAAGACATATAGTAACGTCATAATAAGTATTTACTATTATTAAGCTCAAATGTTATCTTTCAAACTCACGAGGTTGGACATTTTTTTATATGCCGAAAGCTTCTAATAAGTATTTACTATTATTTAAAATAGAGGCTTATCTATATTTCAAATAAGAATGTAAAAAAATACTATAATATAGAAAGAATATATAATTCTAAAAGAAAGTGTTATAATAAAGAGAATTACATAATTAAAGAAATTATTATTGTAATTAAATTAGCTATCATAAGTGAATAAATAAAGAAAATGCATTATTAAAATTGAAAGGGCAAGCATTAGCTAATGATTGCAATCCTTTGAATCTTGTTCCCTTTTTTCACTTATTTTTTTTTTGGGAATTCTAATTATTATTATATAATGAAAGAATATCCTGATGGAGGTTGTGGCCCAAAAAGGTTTAGTTGAACTTGAGTTTGATGCTGTGCAAAAATTTTAATGACAAAATGGATGAAATGCAAATGATACTTGTTCCTAATATAGCATGCTCTAATAGCAACATTTGATGTCATTCTGTATGCTTAAGTGTAAGTTGTTTAAACGCTATGGGTATGATTCAATTAAGCCAAGTTTTTAACAACAATATGCATCCAATCAAAGATAATGTGCTTGTATTAATGAAGGAGCCACAGGGAAGCTGTAGGATCTATTTTTTGCCTATGAAAAATGAGATTTCGCGCCAGTTTTAGTCCTCTGTGGTGGAAAGATAATGTGCTTGTATTTTAATTATTCCTATTTGAATATAATTTATAGTTCTTGCAAATAAATTTGCAGTCTGTATTTGTTTGGTATATTTTACACAATTTTTATAAGCTCATTTTTGTTTAAATGATAAGTATTGTTATATTCTAGTTGTCAAAAGAATAGAATAGTTGTGTCGAGCCATAAGATTTTACTTAGTGAAACAATGTTTGAATCCGAATGTAATCAGTCAATAATGCCAATTGAAACTTTCCAATGGTTTACGTATACATTTCTATTCTTTTTTAATTTTAAGGTATGATATTATCATTGCAATATGCAATTTCTTAAAAGTTTTATTTCATTTTTTTACAATCTGCTTATTATTTCTACCCTTTACTAACCATTTAATAGTCAATAGATATGGGTTATTGTATGAAATATGTAATTCTATTAGGAAAATATCAGATAACTGCTATCAGTACATGATAAGTGTTAACCCATTGCTAGTTCAATTGAAATATGTATTTAGGACATGAAATGATTTTAATTTTTTAAACAGTTTTTTTAAGTGTTTGAATACTTATAATTTTTGACATTGTATTTTAATACAAATGATAAATTCACCAATCTAATGAAAAGTAGAAAGGCATCATCAATATTTATTTAAAAAGGCTTACCCTCTCCCAACTTTATGATAAAGAGAATCCAAAATTTTTCAAATAAAAATCTAAATTCATCATTTTGAACACATCTAAAGTTGACATCAAGAGAAAAGCAGGTGTAAAAGTTATTAACAATAAAGAAATACAATTTAATGTACTAATAAGAACCACAGCAACGTTGTTCCTCATATAATTCACCAATATTTTTCCATTAAAACATCACTGGATGTTACAACCACCCGAGTCTTGTGCACGGCGGACATTACCATAGGCAGCAAGTTCTAGAAGATCCATGTCACGACCTGTCTCATGTGAACCAAAGTTACAAGAACTCAATGATAAACACAGCATCATTAACACATTCAGATGACTGCAACATTAAGCAGCAATTTACCTGATACTCTACAATAGGCACTCTTATGTATGAGTTCTGATTTGGATACCTCAATCTTATTCCCCTTTGACCTATTTACAGTAGCCTGAAGGGGCAAATCAAACCTACAGCAATCAATACTGGTTCATCTATTGGAATCAAACATTCAACCTGTAAATTTTGACGTAAACAAGTTTGACATAAAAGCTATATGTTTTGCATGTGACTGAGCTTAGGAAGTTCACAAAAAGTATTGAAAAAAAAAATTAGAGAAGGAAATAACAATAAAAATAAAGTTTTTTTTTGTAAAAGCAATGTTTTAATATTTGAAACTCAAAAAAAACTTTTGAAAAAAGATCATCATCCTTTTTACCTTGACTCAATTTTTGAGAATAAACAAAATTTAAATGCTTAAAATACTTGTTCAACAATAAATATTTGAAAATATATAATTTTCTAAGTCTCATGATGTTCGTAAGGCAATAGACCATTCTACACATCATTCTATTATACTCTTTTATATATTCGATGAAAATTTTGAAGCTATAACATTCTAATATAGCTTAAATTCCAATGAAATTATCTAACATACCAAAAACTTCCAACACTTACTATTTCCTCTGCTTAATCCTCGCGTGTCAAAAACTAATTTTCTAACTCTAATTATTTCCAAAGAGTTCTAGCCAACCAAAACTTTATCATCTACCAACAGAAGGAGATTTAGTCAATTAATTCTCCCATATGCCAACTATTAACTGGAAGATCTTTTAGGAACCCTAGGTTAGCTAAATGGACTAGTACTACAAATCTGATAACATTAAGGAATCCCAGTTGTAGGTTTTTCACTACCAAACCTATTAAGTTAAGGAGGCATATGACCTTGGGATTCATTTTTTTGAGGGAAATGCATGCATCCAACCATCCATAGTTGGGCAGATTATTGTATTAGATTGATGGTACTAATCCAATAGCTTAAGTATATAGATAAAAGATAACTATTTTTCTAATAGTGTTACAATACTAAAGTTTCATTTTGAAGCTCCTCTCTTGTACCTAACAACATCGCATTTAAGTGTTTGAAGCAAATCATACATCACTCAGTTCTAAAAGCTTCTATAAAAAGAAAGCTGAATTCCATGAATTCATCAAGGAAAACCATAGAATCCAAAATTCCTATGGGGTATTCTAATTACTATCTATAGTGGCCAATAAAAAGGGTCATGTTTCAATGATGCAAATGAAGCCAAATTGACTCAATAGAATCTTTTCAAAGCCATCAATTATCATGAGCAGCAAGTGTTATGCAATTTTGAGAGTTCATCAACGCTCTTGAATATTGCTCAACTATGGTGTGGTAAGTGTTATTCAATCAGAGACGCATGCAAGACAACAACTTCCTCAATAAGCCTAGATCTCAACCAATTCATGCTCAAGTACACTTGTTTTTTAAAAAAGATGTTTATGAATCAACAAAACAAATTCGACAAATGAGCAAAGCAAATAACTGAGTGATCAATAACCTAATTAAGCATGAAGATCTATATGTTTTAATTTTAACCTTAACTTTACATAGATGGGAAAGGCATGGGGAAACTCTATGAATAAGATGTTATTAGAGTGTGTTAAATAAAAAAGAGGGAAAAAAGAAAAGTTGCAAATCCCAAATACACCTTATTTTTCACCACAAAACGACAACCAAATACCTCTCTAATCATTGGGAAATGAAGTGCGAGTTCGATACACATTGTCCATTACTCAGCTTAGAAAGCTTCTAAAAGCCAAGTTGAATACCACAACATGCATCAAGCGAACTTGCACAAAGACAACATGGTTGGCAAAAAACAAAACTATTGTGTCATTAATCTGAACTACACCTAAAAACAGAAGTGGTCCAAAGCCATCAACTATCATGCATAATAAGAGCTATTTAATTGCGTTAGTTAACCAAACTATTAAATTTTGTTGAACCATTGCAAAGATAACCAGAGACTCATGCAATACTGTAAACCACTTTGACAGCTTCATTTCAACCAATACAAGTTTTAATGCACTCGATCAACAAAAAAGATGTTAATGTGGAGGCATCAATCGAACATCTACAACAAACAACCAAAGTATATAACCGAAGAGATAAGCACAAAAAATAATGCATGAAGATTTACATGGCCTAACCTTTAGCTCACATCCAAGAGAGTAAATGGGAGAAATCTACTAATAAGAACTTATTATCATGGTGCACAAAAATAAGGACAAAAGGACTATCACACCCATTCCCAAATCCAAAGAGACAACCAAACAACTCTATAATTGCTATCACAAAGGAAAGAGATGACAAGTTAAATATCAAGATAACTAAACTACATACTAAAGATCTCTACTTTTTAATTAATAATGACTAATTACAAGCATGTATGAACAACAAACACTAAACACCAAACTACTACAATAGTTGCTTCCATTTAATCAAATCACAACTTTTGCCTTATTTTGATTTATTAGAAGAATGATGAGATACTAAATTATTTTATTATGATTTTTTATATACAAACACACACCTAAACACACAGACATATATATATATATATATATATATATATAATATATATATATATATATATATATATATTTGTATATATCTATATACACATAAACGCACATATGAATATGTATATATATCTACAAAGATACATACCTTGACAAAAAGATTTTATATGAAGCTTTATTATTCCTTAGGATTGGCTTTGTATTTTGCCAAATCATCTTAGTTGGGGGGCAAAAAAAGGCTCATCTGAGGAGCAAGAGAGGTGGGGCTTTGAGTTGGCGCTCTCCAAATCTCTAGGGTACCATTTACATCAATTCTCCTCTTCTCATCCCTGAAACAACCCTTGTTCTCATGGTAACTAATCCATTTCTCTTATCTTTCTATTCCAAAGGATAAGCTTCATCTATCCTTCTTCAACCTCTTCCATTATACACTTCAATTTTTATCATATTATTCCAACTCTAATCCAAACTCAATCCCTTTTATCTAAATTCAAAGCTCCTCCAAATTCCACCATTTCATTCATCTAGCAATCCATATTATATTCCCCAATGTGTGAACCCAGTGGAACCTCCTTACCAATTAAACGAGGATTCTTGCTTCTATGGGCATATAGATACAATTTATAAACAACAAAAGAAATTTCATCTGACAAAATTGTCTTTACTAATTCAAATTCATACATCTTCTTTTACGAATTTGAAGCGGTTGTATGCCTGCATATCGTTAGTGGATATGCAAATTATATATTCTCTCTATCTATTTAAAATTTCAGCTTTAAAATAGTTTTAGAAACTGCTTCTAGATTTATCTCCTCTTTTTATTAATTTAAAATGCTATTTATCTTGACCTTTGCAAATTGCAAGAGATCGAAAATATTTTGAAAATGTCTTCATAGCTTGAGTTAAAATCCTTAATCAAGCATTCTTTCAACTTTTCATCTTGTTTTCTTTATTCCTAACCATGATGATATCATCCGCACTCTCCTTAAAGTCAAATGATTCATAAACACCATGATCTCCTTCGCTCTGCTTGCATCCCAAATTTAGCATCACTTGGGTGAATCACCAAAACCTAGCTCATAAAGATTACTTTAAGCAATATACAAATACTTCTATTTTGAATAAAACATTTTCACTTATTTTGTTCAAAATTAAAAAGAACCTCTACAAAAAATTTCACCATAAGGTCAACATGTAGGTATATTCAGATTACACCATGTCAATTTTTAGCCCAAGTTGATAATTAAAGTTAACAAAGTTCTTGTTATGTTCATTTTAGCAACTATGACAAAAATCTCCAAATAATTTACTCCATATGCTTGATTATATCCCTAGCAAGTAACCTTGTCCTATATGTCTTTCCAATGTCCCATAAGTAACTCGCTTTCTCACCAAGTTTTATCATTCTACCAAGTTTTATTCTTCTGAAGAGCTTTCAAACTCTAGTTCCATAGCATTCTTCCATTGCTTATCATTTAACGCTTTAGATAAGGTTTTAGGATATCATGTTTAAACTAGTGAGAAAGGTTTGTGTTTAGGAGATAAATGATCAAAAGAAGTGAACAAATGTAACAGTTGTTTACACAAGTGATAATAAAAAAATCAAGGTCAATTAGAGTTAGTTTCAAATGAAAATGAGAATAAAATTAGGATCGAAAGGTAGCTTGATATCATTAAGAATAAAATTATGTTAAGGTTGTTGGACTAGTTTCAAAGTAGGGATTGAAATCTTTCACCTAGAATACACTTAAAGTGGACATATAGTTTCAAGATTAAGCTCATTTCCAAGAACACTATCAAAAGGTTGAAATCAAAATTACAAAAGGGTTGGTTGAAGATGATAGAGATGAGAAGTCAAGAAAACAGATTACAATCTTTGTCTTCTAAAATTGATTCCTCAACCTAAAGATAAAGATCTTGAAAGCATAAATCTTTTGAAAAATGTCACACTAGCTAACAAATTTTTTTTGATGGTGAATGATGGCATTTATTAACCTTTTTCGAGGAGAATAGCCAATGCATATGCACTTAAGAGCACACCTTTATCGATATAATTGAAAGGGAGATGGAGAAGACCTTTCATTGAATCAATTCAAACTTTGCACTCTAAGCTTTCTTTCTTTGTCCGCACCTTCCTATTTAGAATTTATAGGTTTTTGGAAAGCTCACTCCACTAACTAAACAAGCAATCAAACTCATAAGATTGTATGTTTGAACTTGAAAGAGCATGTAAAGTTTGTGTATTAGAGGGAACTTTATTTGCAAGGTGAGTGATACTCAAGAGGACCTTTCCCCAATATTGTTTTTAGAACATTGCTCTTTCGAAGAGAAGTGCTTTGGTGATGCCTAGAAGATGAAAATTTTTTTTACAATTACCCTATCATTTAAAGAATGATAAGGACTAATTAAGCTAGTCTTTAGTATCGTCAAAAAAACATTATTTGGTTGTCACATTGAAATAAGTTTTGACCATACTATAGAATATAAGGAAGGTTGTGTTTACCTTATACTTATTTTTTAAGAGGCATTGTCTGAAAACATGATTAATGGGAGATCCATATATGTCATTATAAACAAGAGAATGGAAAAGAACTTTTATTCATGATTAGAAAGGATGTATGATTAGTTTTGTAAACTTGAGCACTTCACAATCAAATATTTCACACTCAATCCCTAAAACAACAAAGAAAAAATCATATTGAAAACACCAAATGAAGGATGACCACAAAGAGAAGCATTTTTCTTTAACTTGTCTATTTAACTTCTCATGATAATAAACACTACCTCTCCTTGATATACATAATCATCCTCATTGTGCCCTAGTCCTAAAACTCAAAAGAGAAATGAATGTTTACGTTATAGTAAAAAGTTTTGGTGAGCTTTTGGATTGATATGAAGTTGAATAATTTAGGTATTGCAAAACAATTTTGGCATTGACATGGTTTATCCTTATCCCTTTGCCCACCCATTTCTTGTAAGTTTATCTTGAAGACACCAACACTTCTCTTCGATGTGTTGAGGCTTCTTATAATGAGTACAACACAAAAGTTTTTGTCGTTTGCTTTCACAAAGTCAAACTTTATTTTGTTCTCCATTTGGATTTTTTGATGCTACATTATTAATCAAGGCTAGAGCTAAGCTATTTATCACAGTGAACTTTAAGCATCGCACATCTCTTTCTTTGCTTAATACATAAAATGGACATTACTTCATTTATGGAGGGTACATCTTCCTTACAAAGGATCCAAATCCTCACTAAGTCAAATTCTAGATTTAATCCAACAAGAAAGTCACAAATCCTCTCTTTTTGAAAAGGCCTTCGTATTGTTTGTCATTTAGATACATTGGTAGGAGTTTATCTCTTGACATAATGTCTATAAAAAATTGGCATGTTCTATGAACATTCAAAATATGGCAATAAAATGAATTTTGATGCATGTGTGTTCAATTGCAGATAAATCTTCTACACAACATTTAAAAATATTATACTGCCACTAATTTCAAGTAATATAGAGCTCTACAACAATGACATTAACATTGAACTTTCTTCACCCCATCACACATACCTTGGACCATCCTTACCTAGATCAATCCAAGTGGTTAAATTACCCTTTTTCCTTCAAAAAGGTGAGGATTACCTAAGAAAATTCTAGATAGCTTCTACTATTCAACCTATACATTGCCTATGTTCTAAAGTTCACTGATAGAAGCAATGCTATAGCTTTCTTGTTAACAATGCCTCAGTTATGCTATGAGCTGCAATGGTGTTGCCATCATGACTCTCGAAAAAACTGACCAAAGGCAATAACAAAGAGGAAACACCAAGAAGATTAGCAAGAATGAAAATAGGCAAAGAAGAACTATCGAGAAGATCACCAGCTAATTCCAATAACAATGAGACAACTTTGGCTTCATACTATATGACAAATAACAAAAAGGAAATATGATCTTATTTTTTTTCAAGAATAATCTTAGAATATATATATATATATATATATATATATATAACGCTTGAGTATAAATAATTTGGAAACTATCCATAATAAGAATTAACTAATTAGAAATATTCCTAAAAGAACTCATAGAAAGAATTAATGATAACCAACTCATTAATGTTAAGAAATATATACAACTTCCTATATATTTTAAAGATACTATTTTTCAATTGATCACAACAAATCATGCGTAATAACATAGAATATTTCATAAATATTTGAACTAATTTCTCAACACATGCCAAAAACCATATCAACCTAATATTCTTTTTATAAATATAAATTAATTTTCTAAAGAAAATTTGAAAACATTGCCTAATATATTACTAGAAAAAAAAAATAATTACAAAAAAGAAAGTGGCAAAAGTCAAAAAAGAGGTTACTCAAAATCTAAGACAAAAAACAACATTAAAATAAGGGTAAAAGATTTAAGAGAAAAATGTATACACAAAAGAAGGGAAAAGTCAAAAAAGAGGTCACTCAAAAAGTTAAGAAAAACAATGACATAAAAATAAGCGTAAAAATGCAAAGACAAGAATCAACATACAAAACCTACCCAAGCATGCATTATCATATAAAATCTAGAGTTACCCATGATGATATTAATTCAAGTAAAGTTTCTAGACAAAGAATGACAAATGCTAGGCACATATAATCTATAAGTCCACAAGAACCTGAGAATATAAGTCATAAGTCAACAAAAATTAAACAAGAAATAACTCTCTTTCTCTCTCTCATTCCAAATGTGATAAACTATCAAGCTCAAAGTAGCTTGTTCTATATAGAACCATCATGAGTATTTGTGTTTGTGGGGGGTGAGAAGTGATCCTAAACAATCATAAATGATGGGCATAGGTAATGTATCCTTGAAATAGTTTTGCAACCAAAGAAGAAATAATTATGAGATTCAAAGGTAAATGAATATAGGAGACAATTCAAAAGAACTCTAAGACTAAACTTAATAATGATATCAAAAGTCATAAGCTTACCTTTAAAAGCCCTCCATACGTAGACATTTCATATTGGCTTCAATTTTTATGACATAAATTTAACAAAGTTCAAAGTGTCGTTACCAACAAAACAGGTATAAATGGATCATGGAATGGTTCAAAAAGGGTAAACATTGATTCAATTGGAAAACAACTAAAAATAAATAACGAAAAATGAGATCAAAAATTTTACTTCGAGTTTAAAATGAGATGCTATGGTTTTACCAATAAATCTTTAACAAAGCAAAGGCACCTATTGAAAAATGCTTACGTACAAAACAACATTGGTTGTCTACATATAAGAACTTTCAAACTATGAAACACAAAAATTACTATATGGGTTGACAAGATTGATTTGCATATACCTGCAAAACTTGGCAATTCTCCAATGTGCTCTTCCCACCCTTACACAAGCAAATTGAAGAAATCACTATAGATAAAAAATAATGAACAATACAATATACAACATTACAAAAAAAAAGTCTCTTAAGTATTCAACAACAAACAATTAGTCAAATTTGCACGCCAATATTAATTCCCGTCCAAGGTAAACCTAAAAATTGGAGCGTCAGGGAGGTTTGATGCAATTAGGTGCTTCGCTCACACATATCAAGACTTCCACAAATAACATCAAGGCAATTAGAGAGCTCTTAATTTTTTCTATATTTGTACAACATTTTTCTATTATTTTAGTAGTATTTATACAATTATCTATGTTACATAAACTATATATATGGTTGTATTACATATTTGGCATGTATTTATAAATGTTTGTACTTATTAAGACATATTTAAAACACCAGGGATTACCATTTTAATCATATCTACCATTAGAGTTTCATCAACTGCAAGCTTAGAAGATCTCATAATTTGCATACCAAGTTCAAGCTTATACAAATAATTCTACAATGTTTCACAAATATTTCCAACCACTAGATATGAATCCAAGATTTTCTGGATCTAGGCATCATTTTCAATTAATACCCATGATATGAGAATCTTTTACAAATGTTGTAGTGCTAGAGCATCTTTTATATCGATGCTCTATGTTATGCGATGTACTATTGTGTATTTGGTATGGTGAATAAGCATTGTGTATTTTATTTGTGTTTCAAAATTCCCCAAACATGACAAGAACTACCAATTTTTATGTACAATTTTAGATGATTAGTTGGGATTAATTGAGGTCAAAAAAAAAACTTTTTGGGCTGCCCCTTGCATTTCTAAATGGCCCTAGAACATCACATAAGGGCAACATGGATGGGGTGATATGACACATGCTTCCATTTTCTATTGGATTAGACTAAATACCCAAACAATTCATGAACCATACTAGCCAATTTCCTCTAAATCGCACCACACTGTCACCCAAATTGGGTGACTTGCCATGTAGGGGACTTTTGGAAAGTCGTTTTTTATTGCTATTTACTATCTTTTTCTTATTAGAGAAGTCATGTAATGTCTATAAATAGCTTCAAGCTAGGATTAGTAAGTTTAAGCTCCTTTTGAATGCAAAAAACATATACTTTATCTTCTCCATTAGGTTAGGGTTAACTAGGTAATGGAGTAGCATCCAAGCAATTCAAGGTTGCCTTAATTTTGATTAATTCCTATGATGAATAGCTGTGATGTCTCTAGAAATCAAGCTTCAGTTGTCTTGCAAATTCTCACACCCATCTCCATCCAAATTCATCCACAACTAAACTTTCAAGAACATTTCACTGGTTTTATCCTTCTTCAAAAACTCTACAAAATCCAATATTATTTATTTTTACATAATTCTTCTCATACTCAAAGAAAGATTCACAATGAAAAAAGAAGCATAATATTGATTGAGTTTTCATCCCAAACCATTCACTCATTCGTGGCTAACAAAAAATTGAAGACCCCAAATTTTTTGTAGTTTGAGAATGAAACTCTAGAACAATATATTTCAAAGTCTCCTTTACAACTTCGAAATCAACCATTTTTTATTTTGAAGATGGAGTTTGGATGTTTTAATTGGTTGAACTCTCTGCTATCAAAAATCAAAATTTATTTTGTACATGCTTATTGTTTGGATACAAAACCTTACCAAATCAATTTAAAACCATTGAAATTTTTAGTGCTTCTTACACTCATAGAAAATAACTTTGATATTGAAAGTTTTTTATAATTTTTTTGATATCCGTGTTATAATTCTCATAAATTTATCCTAATTTGAGACAATTTTTCAGTTTCAACATTTACTTGTAGTCACTTTCACTTTTGATCTCATTCTCCATAGTGATCTTCCTTGACCCCCCATGTCGTCATTGCCACAATTGTGTCAAATTGGCAAATGAGCCAAGGGTTGTGGTAGTTTCCAAATCTCCCAAGATCTTTGCTCCAAATGTCATGATCTTTCAATACGTCTACTTGCCTTACACATCACCAACCATCTCTACCTTCTTCTTGATGTACAGTTTATCTTGCTAGAGAGTTGTGTTTTTTGGAGCAATCACTTCACAAACACTTTGTATTTATTTGTTAAAATAATAGAGATTATTTGGTTCAACAGTTGTAAAAACAACAAAACTGTGTTTACTGTTGCATGACTATAACATGTGGTAACCTTTTATGATGTTTTTAAGACAAATTTGCTAAAATGTGATGACATAAATTCCAAGTATCAAATTAGACAATAGGAGGTTTGAAGATATCGTATTATATAGTTTTAGTACTCGATATATTAAAAATTTATTTCAATAAAATTATTAAATTAAAGTCTTGTTGCTTTTGTTCACCTTACCCCAATACATCTATCTCATGCCTTTCTCTTGATACCTTTAAACCCACTAGGACAATGAAATTCCAAGAACTTGACTTATCCTTGAGTTGAAAAGCCATCACCACTAACTGCTTAGGTTTCTATGAGAACACAAAATGAGAGACCATTCAAAATCACCTTAGCCTAATGAGTTTCATTACTTTTGACTATCCATCTTTTGATGATATTAACTACTCTAGGTTGTATACTACTTACATAATTTTGCATACAAATTGCATGCTATTATTAGTGACGCCTACATGGTTAGCAAAATATCCTTCCATGCCAAAAGACACCTTACACCACTGCTACACCCTCCCTTGGCCATAAGAGTTGGCTTCCATGATGGGTTTCCTATAGACGATACCCAAGTTTGTGTTGCTCACCTCTCATGCTCATTACCATGCTCAGATTAATGTAACACCATTGACATTCATACTATTGATGTAGTCTTATGCCAAACTTATATGTACTCTGTTTATGTTACTTATCATTCCTCAGAGCATAGGTATGTACTTTTTACTACACATGGTGATGTAGTACTCCTTGTCCTTTTTCACCGTCCCCACAAACTCAACTATGACCTAGCTCCACTATGCATCTTACCCTACACCTATCCTACTCTTTCCACTAATTCAACTAGCCCAAGCTTACCACTTAACCTTGTTGTAACGATTACCCTAGGTTTGTTGCACCACTCACCTTGCCACAACAATTACCCCATGAGCTTTCACTATCACCTAAGCTTATTGCATCACTCACTTAGCCACAAGAGCTACCCCTTCACCATCTTTAGCTTCTCTTGATCCCACTTCAAGGGCCACCCAAGAGTCACCCATTCTAAAACTTGTCCTTTACATCGTAGGTAAGAAGAATCCTTTTTACATAGTTTTCATCACCAAACTATGACTAAATGCATGATCGTCGCACTCGCCCAAATGAATTGATTCAATAATGTATTCAATACAATGCACATTTAGGCAGGAGCTCGAAATAAGCCTTTCAATAAAACTACCTCTCAACCAAGACGAATGTTGAGGTTGGTGTTTAATCTTCATTGTATTTGATTTAAAGAAGGTAAGACCCTCTCCTTGAGGTAAGCTTTCACAGGGTTAATTTAGCAAGGACTCTTGAGATGAATTCAAGGGTTCACAAACTCAATAAATGGTCACAAAAAAAAGAAAAGTCTTCTTGAGGGTCTTCTCTTTTTGCTAGGAGATATGCTTTTTTTGTTATGCTCTCAAGAGATTTGAACCAAATCCGCTCACTTGAACTTCTGAAAGAGAACCAAGCCAATATTTTATAGTTTATGAATACTAGATCCTTATATCAAATGAGTCGTTAACTTGGCTAATGATTACTTGAACTCACTAAAGATTGTAATGTCTAACTTGTAATCCAGAGCAAACTTAAGACCAGCAACCAAAGCTTCATACTTAGCTTGAGCGTTGGTGATAGGAAAGGTCATTTTAAGACCTCCTTTTAGTTTAACCTACTCTGGTCTCAGTCAAATGAAACCGATGCCACGTGACTTTTTTAAGCCCAATCTACATAGAGCTACCAAAAACCTAATGGCGTAAGTTCGGTCTTGAAGAAGCTTCCCTCTATTAAAAAGTTAACCAAAGCATGTGATTTGAGAGAAGAGAGAGGAATGAAGATCAACTCAAACTCAATGAGCTTGATTGCTCACTTTTGTAATCCTCCCAAGACCTCTATGAAATAAAGGATGTGCTTTAGAGGTTTGTCATGTTAATGGTATGAGCTTTTAGGAAAATATTGGCGTAGTCATAGAGTTGATATGAGTAAAGCCAAAGCCAACTTCTCGAGAGGGGAGTACCTTATCTTTACATCTTTTAAGATGTGAGAAAGTAATACACCAAATGCTAGATGTCATTTTCTCAAATAAGAACTGTGCCAATAACTAAGCTTGAGATTGCAAGGTAGATGAACAATGTTTCCCCTATGATTGAGCTCTCAAGATAAGAGATTGAGACAAGAAGACTTTGAGCTCCTAAAAAGCTTTGTAGCAATCATATGTCCACTAAATTCTAGACTTGTGGTGAGACAACTTGCAAGGCTGTCTTTTCCCCTAACTTTGAGATAAAAAGGCTAAGATTAGCAATTCATCGAAACAAACATTGAATGTCTCCATGGGTCATTGGAGAAGGCATGTCCACCAAATTTCATACCTTGCTAAGATTTGCTTGGATCCCTTCTCTCAACAACATGAAACCAAGGAACCTGCCAAAAGAAGTATTGAAGGTGCAATTTAAGTGATTCACCCTCATGTTGAACTTTTTGTAAGTCTCCTTCAAGTCTTTTTGTAGCTCTTAAAGGCCTCAAGATTTCTATTCTTTTGGTTTTGGAAGATGGTATTAATCATCCACTGGTAGAATATTCTAGTATTTTTGAAATCGAAAGGCATCACTTTGTAACAAAGCATGCCAAAACAATTCTAAAAGAAGACTTTTCCTCATCTTCTCAGAACAACTTGATTTGATGATATCAAAAGAAAGTATCAAAAAAATTGAAGCACAAAAAGCTAATGATTAAATCTATGAGATTATCAATTCAAGAAAGAAGGCACAAGTCCTTTGGACTAGCCTAGGGAAAATCTACAAAAATGAAACACAAGTGCCATAAAGGACTAGCTTGATTAATGTCCATGCAATCAAAACACATGCACCACTGCCATTGCCCTCCTTCACAAGAAAAATGATAACAAGCCAATCTAGGCATGACACAGAGAATAAACTTTGCCTTCAAGAGCTTGGAGATTTCTTAATAGAAGCTTGCTTCTTCGCACAATAAACTTGTTCTTTTTTTGTTGCACAACTAAGAGATCAAGCTTAATATTAAGGAAGGGTTGTGAGTTTGAGCGATCAATACCAGGTGCATCGAAAGGCATCAACAAAAAGATATCGAAGTACATAGGATGGTCGCCGTTTCTTCCTCCTCAAGATTGAAGATAAATTTACAAGCTTTGAGAGTTCATAAGGACAAAGAGGGAAAGAGATACAATGTATGACAATGATTGTCAAAGTTTTTCCATTAAACTAATGCAATGTTTGATACCGTAAATTAGGCAATCAAGTCTTTCTCCATTGATGCTTATTTGAATCGAGAAAAATGATTCTAATTATTCTAGCTAGATGTTCAACTTCTCAACATTTACTTCTCTATCATATGTTGGCAAATCAACCTTTGCTTCCACCATAAATGGCTCCAATCAATTAATGAGGGATGATGTAATGCTCCAAACATTTTCATCATCTCCTTTCTCCATTTCTCTTAGAGTTGGACAATACTTGAGCTCCAATGCAATTTTCAATTTTCATTCTTCAATACTATCTACATTAAGACTTGCACCTACTAGAACAATGAAGCAATTTGTTGCTCCACTAAATTCCATTGATTACCTACTTCAAAAATCATGATAGATTTGTTTATGACCTTCAATTTTCCCTTCTCCAATTACTCATTGGCTCCTTTCTTCCTTATTCTCACCACAATTGGTGCTTTGATACCCAAATATATACTCCAACGAGGCTGGATCCCTTATTCAAATGATTGCCTAATTCACGACCTTTAGATTCTAAGCTTTAGCATAAATCAAAGATTAGTGCCCTTTAGTTCCTAGAATCCACAAATGGTGGATGGTAGAAAATAAACACTAGAAATTCTAATAACATTCAATGGAAAAGGGGGAACGAGAGGGAGAAAACAATGGGGAAATAAATGACTAACTTCACCAATAAGAAAGGTTTTCAAAATTCAATCTCCTTGTTCTATTAATTCATCAAGTATTCATAAATGCAGCCAAGGGTAAATATGATAAAATCCACTAGTTCAATGGTGCACGAACACTCCCCGAAATCAACCACTTATCTAATAGTCTAGACATGTTCTAAAACTCACTAAAGAAATTAAAAGATAGGCCTCAAGACCAAGTATGTCTCCAAGGTGGAACCCCAAATCTAAATTAGTTCCTAAAGAGTAGGCTTATGGCCTAATAAAGTCACTAATAGGTGCCTCTAGGCTTATAATGAACTCAAGGTTAGGTATATGCTCTGCAAAACACCCTCAAGGCTAATGTAATTTAAGAGAAGATTCCAAAGTACATGACAATCTTCTAAGAAAACCACTTGAGGGCCAAATCATCTTCCCAATATGTTATCCTTATGATTCTTCTTCACTTTCTTCCCTCGAGGATAATAGCTAGGTATCAAGGTAATAAGGTGTCTTGAGGCCATAACATCTCTCAAGCAAGCCTTTAGATGACATTAAGAAATCTCTTAAGAGGTTATTGGTTTTGATTCCACCCATGCTAAAGCCAATCTTCTATCTATAAATTCAATCTCCTAATCATCATTTGCATTATCTCGTATCTTGGCAGCACCATTCAAGCTTTTGAAACTAAGACAAACTTAGAATTGGAAGAGCAAAAGGGTAAGGTCCAATAATTATGCTTGATTTTATAATAATTCAAAAATATGAAAAAATAGTAATATAATAAGTACATGGCATACAATAACTATAAACTTAAAAAAAATCTAAACTATCAAACTATTCCATAAAACCCTAAAAAACATATTTTCAAGAGCCATCCAACTTCAATAATAAGAGTCATTCAATTTATTAAAGTTTCAACAAAGCCCTCAAAAAAATCCAATAGCACTAGTCCACCAATCTAGATTATGGCTTTGGGCAAATTCAAAGCAATTCAATACTACTAGGACCCTCAAAATTGCCCAAGCTAGTTCACAATCAAATTGGTTGAACCAACAAATCTATTCTGGTTTTTATATTATTAGCACCATAACCCTTTTGTCACCTTATTTGCCTACAGATTTTGTACCCCAAAGATGAGAACAATCTCATTCCAAACAAAATTTGTACCCATATCACATACCAACCTGAATTACTTTATCAACGCTTCATCTCTTGTTTCAAATTCTCTTCAAATGAATTAATGAAGATCCAAACACAGCTAATAGCCAGTTTCATACATGGCATAATCCAATGATTAATGCTTTGCACGCTACTAAATTATTGAACAAAGGAATGTTGAAATTCAAGGCATGCATAAAAATGATACATGACAAAATTTCCAAAATGATCACAACTCCCATGTTCTCATCTTAGGATGCTCTTACAGCAAAACTCTTCCATATTGACTGATTTCCTTTAGGTTGTCATCGAAAATTTGCCAAATTAATAATGACATCTTCTACAGTTTGTGCATGAATAGTATCAAGCAAGACGAATCAAATTGCAGACTCATACAGCTCAATCATCCACTTTTGAAGCCTTCATGACACTTATACCATGGCTAATACTTTCAAAAGTGCTTGATCAGTTCCAAATTTGATGGCTTGAGCATAGAAATATGATCATAACATGCACACCATGTCATAAGCACAAGTTATAACTTTTCTAAGGCTGGATATTTGGCTTCTATCCCCTTTAAGATGTGCTTTATATGATAAATCAATCTCTAAACCTTAGGCTCCTCCCTTACCTATACAACCCTAACCACTTCATCCATTACACTAAAAAAAAATGAGAAGTTTTGTTTCACTAGAATTGCTATGGAAGGAGAAGCTTGCTAGATGTGCCTTGAACTTTGGAAATTAGGTTCGCACTCATTTGTTCAATCCTACTTGTTATTCCTAAGTGGTTTGAAGAATGAAAGGCATTTACCAACTTATCTAGAGATGAAAAGGATTCAATTCTATAATATTGCTCATCAGTTTCGAAAAGTCTTTGAAGAAATGTGGTGATGGCATCTCCATGATAGCTATGATCTTGTTTAGATCAATTTCAATTCCCCTAATAGAAACTAAATATCCTAAAAATTTGACAAACAATACCCCAAAAGTGTGCTTGAGAGGGTTTATCTTCATTTGATGCTTCTATAGAGTATCAACAATGCCCTACAAGTCCATGAAGTGCTCTTATATGCTACAACTCTTTACAAGGAAGTATGCCTCCACATTGCCACACCTTTCAAGAGATCTAGATAGCTAAAGCTCCAAAAGAACAAGCATTGATGAAAAAGACAAACAAAAATATCTCTCCAAAAAATAGAGTTCTTTTGAAGGTTGTTTTAGCTTTCCATTTATAAGTGGATAAGCTAATAAAAATGAAAATAGATCAGCTTCCATATTTCATGACTAATCAATAAGTAGTTATGACTTACAAGAGTAAACCCATATAGCAACACACATTTGTCATAGATGTAAAGTATTGATGCAATTGTTTAATGTGACAATTATATAATAGTTGATATGACTACTTATCAATTGGATAAGTAGATTCATGATAAACAATGCTCTCGATATTTCTAATTCAACCTTCAAATTGAACATGCATCCAACTACTATTGACACTGCTAGGTGTCATAGCCCAACAAGCACTAGTGAATCACATGTCATCTTTTGATGTCCCAAGGCTTGTGCTTTCCCGATAGCCATGTGTTGCCCCCTAGCATTATAAGGTCATTCTTATGATCTATGCCTTGACACTTTCCTATTAAATCAAAGGTATGATATTTCCATTAAACATTATGAAAGAAGAAACATCCATCCTTGTTATTTTGGAGCTTTCTTCTCCTATATTTCCTCCATATCACCTTGCCAAGATTTGCATTAGCGCCTTTTTATGCAGCCACCCTAAAAAGAATGGCCACGAAAAGAGACATAAAACACAACACGTCATAAAGTTTAGATTTCATCAAACCAAAGAGGCTTTTAAAAGATTTCTGCTCCATTAGCTCCCACAGTATGCATTGATAGTTAGGCAGGAAACAAAATTCATGGAAAACATAAGCTATTCTCCTAACTCCTCCAAGAAGAAATTGCTATCGCGTTAGAAGACGAGCTGTGGAACACAACGAATACCTATAAAACTCTGAGAACGTGAATTTTTATGAGGGGTAAACAAGGTGAAAGAGAGGAACCTTAGAGAAAGGGACAATATGATCATAATCGTGGCAGAGGCATCCGGGACAGCCCACGAGCTTGCGGAAGATGATGTTGCCAAGCGGATCCCGCCGCCACCGATCGGGATCCCGCCCCTTGACCTTCTCGGCCTTCCCCCAGCATTGCTGTTTCACATTATAAGGGAAGTTTCTAAGACCTCCAGAAACTCCTATCCCACCATTTCCGTCGTTTTGGTTGTCCTCGAAGGACTCCCCTCTCAGCCATTGGCCCCCATCTTCGGCAAGAAATCTGTCACGGTCGTCAAGAACAGAAGCTGCGGAGGGTAAGGAGGAACGACGGCGGTAGGAGGGTTTTTCCTCGCCGAAGCAAGAAGAACCCGATCCCAAGGACCGCCGTTCCTGCTCCGGGGAACTAACGGAAGACACCTTTCCTCCAGTTCCGCCCTTCCTAGGCCGCATATCGTCTCGACGCTTTAAGCAGACCATCGCGGAGAAGTTTTTATTCTGACACATTAAACTTACCATTTACAAAAAAAAAAACATTTTTTTTTAAAACTCGTAAATAATATATAAGTAAAACGTTTATGCCTACTTTGTCATCATCTATCATTTCTACATCACAAGTTATCTTAATCTAATTTTAGGGTTGTGATGGAGCCTCTAATAAAGAGATGGTGAAGTGGGTCTCGACAATCCTAGGTGGTTCCAATGGTCTGAACAGAATAAAAGAGGAGAGCTAATATGATCAATAAGCCAAAGCATATTTCTAATCAAATCAGTCCCTATTTTATGTAACATAATACTAGTTTAGTCTTAAACTGAATCTTATGCCTAATCTTATCATTATCTAATGATAAAGCAAGCTTAATTCTAATCTAAATTATGATATAAACTTAGTTTTTAAATTAAGCTTGTCTTATCTTAATCTTTTTTAATCTTAATCTTATTGATATAGAACAAGAACAAGTAATTAAACATGAATATAAATATCATAAAGTGAACAAAAAAATAAGTATAATTTAAAATTAAATTACATAAAAAAATATTTATCATATGTTCATTAAATAAACTATAATAAAAAATACTAATCATAGATTAACCAAGAAGAAATAAATTAAGTAATCATAAAATATATTAGCTTAATTTTTTTAAAATCTAAAATCTTACTTCTAGAATAATTAGGTAGCTCATAATAGGTGACTTATGATAAGTAGTATATATCAAGTGATATATTAATAAAAGCATCTAAAATATTCAAATATATAAATAAACTTTTTTAATAAGTTAATATGAAATATATTTTTATATAAATTATGTGGGTATAAAAAATTTTAAAAAAATAAGTAAAAAACTTATTTTTACACTAAATAATTACTTTGAATCTTTTATTTAAATGATCTTTCATAAATAAATAAATAATAAATTAATTGTGACTAAAAAATTTATTATTTATTAGCTTGAGTATTTGAGCTAATTCAATTTCTTTCTCTTGGGTTTACTTTAGTAAGTGAATCATTACTTTCTTCATTATCATTTCAATGATATTTTTTTATTTAAACTCTTTCTCTATACTTTCTGTTCTATTTCATATAAATCATTATTTCGTTATATCTTATGACCTAATCCTCTCTCTTACTTCATTATTTACCTTATCATAATCATAAATACAATTATAATTCTAAGTTAAACTAAATAAACTTAATCTTGATCTTAACTTAAAGCAATCCTAAACCAAACATAATCACAACTTAATCTACATCCTAACCTCAATAATTAACATTGTATTAAACCTAATCTTAATCAAATTATAAACGAAACCTAATGCTTAACTAAATTTTAATTCTTATAATTGTATTAATCTAGTCCTAAACTTAAGTTAAACTAGCCATAATTTATCAGCCTTAATTTTACCTTATATTAAACTCCTTTTCTCCTTAAAACTAATCTTAACTTAATTATTGTAATAATCTTATTACTAATCTAACCTTAAATTTAATCCAAATCCTAATTTATCCTTACCTAATCATCAAAACCATCTTAATCTTTAACATGTCTAATATTAACCTTAAAACCTATTTCTAAACTATGATAGTCTAATCTTAACCAATCTTAATTCTTATATTATTCTACTTTTATTATAAATCTAATCTAAATCCTAACCTAATTTTAATCATAATACTAATATTACCCAAAACTAATAATAAACTCAATATATTTATAACTTTAATTATGATGACTTGATCTCATTATGTCAAAATATTATACTTTAGTTATATTATCTTGACCAAAGTTTTTTCTCTAAAAAAAACTTTGACAACTTAAGATCATGGTATCATATGTAATACATAAACTTTTTCTTCATAGTTGATGTAGAACAATTCATCTTTGTACTTCTAAAGCCTTGAATTTGAGCTACACCTAATATAATGATTTATTTTTTAAAGATATTACTTGATGATCACTAACTACCCTCTTTTAGTATTATAAACTCGTCAAATTCCTATTTTTTTATTTTCAAATCACATCAAATTAATAAAAGAAATATTCTAATACTATATTTATGATTACACAATATACCTATATCAAAGATCATCTCCTTGTATCTTGTTATCCCCAACTAATTAAGTTTTTTTTCTCATAAAGCTTCTTAACATAATACAACCATGATCATAATCTTTCCTTTATAGCCTATGTTGTATAATTTATCTTACTCTTAACCACTAACCTTAATCCCTAATCCCTTGGATAGCTCCATCTTGATTTTAATGAGTTTACTATCAAAAGATGTCTTCATATTTTATGATAATAGTAAAAAATATAAATATTAGAGTCTTCTCTCTATAATTAATGCAAGATTATTCAACATTATATTTTTTACTTAGAAGCCTATAAAAGATTCCATTTATTTGATAATTTTTCTCTAGGACATCAACAAGAAATTCTTCCCTATCATCTTCAAACATGTGACTTATAGGCCCAGCAACATTTGCTTAGTGTGACAACTTTGTCTTAATATGTCAAGATATTATCCAATTGGATAATCCTATTTTGACCTAAGTGAGATTTATCCTAAATGATATCTCAACATCTTAAGATCATGCTAACATATATAAAATTAATAATATTTTCTTTTATAATTGATGTGAAGCTACTTAATCTCATGTAACTCTATTAAGAATCATATTAAAAGCCATTTGATCCTCTTCCTGAAGCATCACTTGATAATCACTTTTACCTTTCTAATCCTTAGTGTTATAAGTTTGCCAATTTTAATTTGATTTGTTCTTAAACCATGTTGAGCTTGAGGAGGTATATCTATAATGTGATATTTTTTATGGCATAGCCTTGATATGTTAAAGCACGTGTTGGATGAGTGCTGCATGCGGAGTCATGGATAGACTTAGGCCCAAAGGAGAAATGTGAAAAAATGTCAATAGATGCATGTAGACGTATGCGCTTGATTATAAGCACCACACATCATCGGTAGATATTAGGTTTCCACACACTTGCAGACACACGTGCTGACCTGACACATGCAGTGATTTAAATTAATGATATTCAAATTTAGGTGCAACTTTAGATAAGTTATAATTTAAGAGTTAGGATTTGACTATAATGCAAGTATGAGAAAGTTAAATTCAATCCTATGTGTTGCATAGTTAATTATTGAGTGATATATTTAATAATTCTAACACAAATATTGTTTTGAAAATGAGCTCTAAATAGATAGCCACTTGACTTAAAGTTAGAACAAATAACTTTACGGCTTGCAAGTTGAGACAAACTTAAGTAAAACCATTAAGATTCCATAACTAAACCTATATATTATTATATGAATCATTTGATCAAGCTCTTTATTTGATTAATCTATTTGATTTTGAGATATATAGTTTTTAAATCAAATGAAATATTAATAAAAAAAATAAAATAAATTTTGTTATCATCAAATAAATGATATAAGGATCAAGGGTTTAGCAATAGTATATTATAAATCCCTTGAAGTTAGTTATTCTTTTAATTTATAACTAAGAGAGAGAGAGAAGTGTATCATACCATCAATATTCATCTTTGAGACATTATTTTTTATACAAGATAAAATTATGATATCAAATGATTTTTGTAATTTTTTTAATTTGAAATAGAATGAATTGTTCTTATGATCTGTTAGAATATTCATCTATCATACAAAAGTTTTAATCTCTCTTATATGTCGTGTACAAGTATCCTTAAACAAGTGTATTATCCATTTAATATTAACGTACTATCCGATGGCTTCAAGATAATGAGATTGTGGTAATCTTCACATGCATTTGAGTAATTGTACTGTCATGTGAATAAAATTATATGATATGATTTTTTGAGACAATTGTATTAACTAGACCATATTTTTATACATTTTTCTTTTGAATTATTCGATCATTTATAGTTCTTGAAAACAAATTATATTATCTAATTACTAGACCACAAACTCAATTGTTATAAAGCATTAGATAAAACTTCAGATTGAATAAATTATTTTCTTAAATGTTATTTTTACATTATGCTAATCATAACATTAAAAATAAATTTCATATAATATGATTTGCTTAAATTTTGGTCATTTTTGTATTCTTTTAAATGTGAACAAATAATTGTCATATATTAAAAAAATAACTTGGTAGAACCTCATAAAACTTCTAAGAAGAGAGGCCATAAATTCCTTAAATGTTGAAGAACATTGATGCATTGATAGAGCAAACAAGGGTTATGATTTGGCGAGAAAAATTCTTATGCAACTAACACCTATGATAGCGATAGGCATAGGAAAACATAAATCATTTTGGAGGGTTAGCCCATAGTATGCTTACAAGAGAATCTTGGAAGCAGTAGTTTGTTTAAATTAATGATATTTACTCTCCTTGGAGTGAACTTCGTGGATTCGATCATTTTATTCCCTATTTTCATGACTTTTTTTTATTATTCTCATGTAGCATAATTTTGAGAAGACAATATTTGTGCCAAACTAGAGAGCACGAAGAATTTCAAGTGAAGGTAATTAGAAATCTAAATTGAAAAATATTTAATCTATTTGATGTCTACAAATTTATCGATAACTTTGGAGATGTATGTAAATGTTTTGGGAGAAGATCTCTCTAGCTACTAGAAGTATTTGTATAGTCTAAAGCTTCTAAGATATAACTAATGAGATAATGAGTTTGAAATCCTTATCCATGGGCCAGAAATATCCAACTTTGAGGAAAGTAATATATTCATAGATTTTATCGAATTTACATGAAATCTATTAGCTTATTTTTACTAAACTACTTTATAACAATTAGAATAAAATGTAATTTGAAATAGGTCTATCCTAATCCTTAATCCCTTTCATTGAGCTCGATGTGGTTGTCCTTTTCATTTATTCTTTGACTACTCTGCTTTTTAATTTGGCATTGGTGTTGTGTGGTGATGCAATTGAATTGGTTGCTACCTTGGCCATGTTAAACATAATAATGATTGCTTTGACCACCAAAATTTGTGGAACCTATAAGTGGCCATTCTTATGTCTCCTTATCAATCTCATTATTTGTTCATGATTGCTTTTTTTTTATTTATCTTTGCAATTATTGATGTGTGTATAATTTTTAGTATCTTTTATTTTTTTCTTTTGTCAATTGACTCAATTTTATTAAGGTGTGGTATTTGAATAGGTCAATAAGAGGATGAGACTTTTAGCATCCTGTAAGGATTCTTATAAGTTGCAATACCCTGTATTGATAAATCATTTTATTGCTTTATTAGATATTCTTGGATCCCAAAAAAGTTGAATAAGACTTCTAAAGTTTTTTTCTTGTAAAATCGAATGAAATTCTATATTTAAATTCCATGTAGACAAGCATTTTAGGTAAGGTTAGTCCATAAACATGATCAATTGTACAATTTTGGCTCAATAATGTGTAATGCTCAATGGTGATTGATGAGTTGTCACTAAGCAATGTCAAGATCTTGGTAGATAAGTAGGATCTTCATTTAAGAAATCCATTTGATTTGGTAACAGTTGTGATTTCAAGGGATTAGGGAGTTGTTATCATATGTTTCCTATGTATTACCTTATAGTAGTCATCTTAGAAAGCACCTTTTAAAGAAGACCTCTGAGTTCGCATCAATAAGTTGATTTGTTGGAACAAACCAACACGTCAAACCACAAAAAATCTCTTCTTATTGATGGTGTTAACATTTGACTTTACCATCAACAAATATTGAATTATTGTGGCGACATAATGCCTTTTTATGTCTATATGGTAAATCGCTTAATTTGCAAGCAAGTCATGATGTTTGTATTTGGTTTGATTAAAGTCCAATAAAATAGTTTTTGTTAAACATAATTGGTTATGTTAACCCACATCATTTTAGAAGTATACATTAATAGTTTTTGTTAAACATGATTACATTTAATGATCAATTAAAAGAATAAAAAATTATGTTGAGAATATGGTTGGGCATGAAACATTAATGTTTTCTTCATCTATATGTGACTATAAGAACACATTAATGTATACTTAATAAATAAAAAATAACAAAAGCATGAAAGTCGAAGTGCAAATGCAAAGTATGCTTTAGAGAATAAAAATTGATAAAATGTTTAACTGTTTTTGATAAGAAATTATTAAAAAAACATATATTATCAAGCACATTTCTTATTTGATATGATATTTTTGTGCTATTTTATTCATAATTATCACGTTAAGGGATAGTTACTAATTATTGTTTACTTTATATGGTAGTGTAAGAAAAAAATGTGCTAATTATGAAAGCTAAGAAACTAAATGATAAAAAAACGAATGCCATGGATACATTTAAATGATAGTCTAAGGGTCTATCTTGTTGCATATATTAATGATTTCTTTTTTTTAAATATTGTAATTTAATGAATAGGTCTAAGATTTGTAGATTTTCTATTGTTATTATATTTTAAAAGATTACAATAAAAGAGGATTATTACATATGTAATTTGTATTTGTATTAAATGTAGTACAATCTAGCATCTATGGAAGAGTTTGCTAATCATCCCCATTCTGAACACAAGCAATAATAATGCATTTAGTAATCCGATTGAAGAAAGAATAAGCAGTGCGACAGAAAAATTATGTTGTGCATGTTCGATGCAAGTTGTGGGAAATTCTCGACATTGTACGTTGGTCATCATCCAAGATGCTTGGTATATCATACACAAAATCAGTAACCATTGCAAGGCATGAAGGGCACCGTGATCAAGTGCTAATTATCGCAACAACCAAAGAATTGTATAGTAGAAAAATAGCTATGAACCATATGAGGAATAGGTAGGCAGGTCTAGCATTTAGACTAAACCAATAATGAATTCAAATAAAGCTAATGGGAGAGAAAGAAAGGATTGAATTAATTTGATCAAGGTCATAACAGAAGTACAAATATGGCTTGTTGTAGTGAGTGAAGAGAGATAGACATATATGACACAAATCTGAGTGTGTGAAAATATAATTGGTGATGTGATCTGGTGTAACTAGGTGTGCATGACATGGTTGTACAATTTGAAGGGTGGGTTTATAGTTGTACCAAAGGTGAGATGTGGCATATAGCTGGATCCTATAAGAGGATTAAGCTAAGCCAATGAGCCATGACAAGTATCAAATAAGTCTGATAGGGAGGGGGCAAAAAGTACAGGTACAACTAGTTGTAGAGAAGGGAGTTGGACTGCCTATCTGACTCAATGTTAGTGGCAACATAGTAATACGAAAGGTAACATGATAAGAAGGTAATAGTCAAGTAACTAATGATTTATAATACGAAGTACAACTTTGAACTATAAGCGAAGCAATAGGGAGATTTGGCAACAGACAAAGTTGATTTAGGAAGCAGACAAACAAGAAGAAATTGAATAAGCTTGATCAAGAAGGTCTAAACAACAGTATAAGTATGACTCAGTACAAAGGGTGAAACGGGGAATGCCAGTCTGAGACTTAAATGTTAGTGATAGCATAGTATTACAATGATATGTCATGATGAATTATGAAACTTATTATTTTGTAAGTTGCTTCATATTATACTAGGCTGATTTGAATAGATTTAGTAGTGTGGAATGCAATGAATGTCATTTGCTAAATAGGGAATAGATCACTCTGAGCAAAGATGCAAATTGTACTGGACAAACTGTCAATCGGATTGTGAGAAGTGGGCAGCTGTAAGAGATGATTTAGAGAGGATAGAGGATTTATAGGGTAGGTTAGCATAAGAGAACTGTACAAAGGACTTCATAAGCTATGATTGGAAAACAAGTGAAGAATCAATTTGGGAGATTGAAAGAGCTTCTAGGAAACTTTAGAGCAACAGATTATATTGATTTTGTTGTGTGTATTGATCTTAGGTGAGGACATTGATCATCATCTAGTTTGATCAAGGCTTTTCATAGATTTGACATTTGCTATGCATTGAAGATGTTTTATTGCACATTATTTCTAGCCAATTACACTAAGTGATTAGCAACTACATTACTTTCTCGATAAATATGTTGATGTTGGATGCTTGTGAAACTAAGCTTATTGATTTGGTTGATGACACTTAGCGTTCTCCAAGGAGTAGTTGTATTGTTTCCCATCATGTTTAGGATTGGTTTGCAGTCTTGTTCCATAATGATTTTAAGTATCCCCACTTCTTCACAAAGTCTAAGACCTAATATAATGCCAGTATATTCTACTTTGGTTTAATTTGTGCCTTATAAGAAATGAAAATGTTTTGATTGCTCGTCTCCCAAATAATCCCCTTACAACCTGTAAGATCAGGATTGTCTCAGGTTGTTCCATCATTGTTTAGTTTCAAAATGGTTTCTAGTAAAGGCACCCAATGTACTGTTGATGACTTCATGCATTTAATCTTTGAAAATAGGGGGAAAAGTGACTTTAAACTATTTGGATGATAAAACTCTATTAATGATGTTTTTCGTTGTAATAGTTTGATCATCATATATTATTGAATTATGCACCTTTCATATGTTCCAACATATTAGTGAATGGATCAAACATGCTATCTCATCTCTAGTAGAATTTGTAGGACTATTGTTTTATTAATGTTATAGTTTTCGTTTAATGGTTATTGTTTTACAAAAGTATGATTTAATGAATTTCTATTTGCATAGAAAAGGCATTTGTCAGCTAACTAAAAATTTAGGTTGCACAAGTTCTCTAGAAAATACAGGAAATTATTGAGAATCTATTACTTTAGTATAGAGATTTTTAATGAAGTATTGTTTCATATTAATTTCTTTGAATTAAGAATGAGACTTTTGCTTCTTAGTTCCTCCAATGTTGATTTAATGCTAAATATTTCATCCTTGGTAAACATTCAGTAGGTATAATCAAATGTTTCAAGTTGTTCTATATACTTGAAAACAGTTTGTTTTATCTTTTATATTTATTCAATGTTGTTGGGTATAAATTAAACACTAAGACATTTTTCTCTCAATTTTGTAGTTACTTTCTGACAACAAAAATTTTCCTTCAATTTTCAAGTTATAAGTAATTGATCTCGATCCTAAACTAATTTCAAGCTTGAGATTGTTTCAAATTTTTTTTTCTACAGGAGTTGTACTTTTGTTGCCCGCAATGTCTTACATATATTACAAAAGTTTGATTTATTTTATTCTTTAAGGCAACTTGAAGACCTTTCCTAATTCTAGAGCCCACCACTAGGGAACGCTAGTTTAGTTCAAAAATGGGATGAAAGTCCTTTTTGTTGGTCCATATATTTTGCAAGTCTATTGCTTCCAAAGGAAAATTGAGTACTAGAGGGACTTTATCAAATGGGGTTTTGTTGAGTTGCTGAATAACTGTTGAAGGGAATGAATTTAGCTAATCCCGATTCATTGGTGTTCTATTAAGTCTTTTTCATATCCACCTTTTGTTGCACAACACTCGAGTAATTGAGTTTACTGCCTGAGAAAAGGAGCTGTTTGAAAGCATAGTAGTCTAGCAATTTGTAAACTTTGTAATAGGGGTTATTTTGGATGATGAGTGATCTTTAAATTCATCTAAGAAGGCTATAACTTTAAAACTACCAACAACCATCAGTGTGGGGAGATTGTTAGTGTCTGTCATTATTTTAAGTTCATTTAAAAGATTCCTTTGTTTTGTAAATTAACATTTTGTGTGAACGATAGAGCAATATACTTTGGTTTTCAATCTCATGTTTAATTATTATGTGCAAAAATTATTCTTCATGTATTATTATTTGACATATGAATTCCTTTTTCTATAACATTAAAATCTTGCTTTTTGGATTGCATACACAAAATTCAAAATTGTGGTTCTTTCTAAGAATTTCAATCTGTTTTTTGCTCTTCATGGGTTCTAGCAAGACGATAAAAGATATCTTATGAATATTTGTAGTGTTTTAAGAAGGCCGATCACTTTTTTGTTAACAGTCTCCCAAATATTTCAACTCAAGAGGTTATTCATTAAAATCTTCTAAGTTGTCAACACTTTGAATGATTTGATGGTTTCGAGGCATTTTTTTCATACATGATTTGCTGATCGAGGATGTTACACTAGCTCTTGTTATCTTATAATGTAACTTTTTCGCATGATTTATCTCATTTTTTCGAAATCTTTTGCATCTAATGTTTTAAAATTGTTTGTTTTGTCTAAGATCTTTGTGTTTTGGTGTTGGCCTTTTTAATGGATGCAATTGTGAACCCATCTTGGTCTAAGTGAGTGATTTTGTATTTTTTTAAGCAATTGGATGTCATTTTGCTAGATTAGTAAGCATTTCTTGTGTCCGAATCAGATTGATAGTTCTTTTTTGGGAGCCTGAATTGCGAGCATTCCTTTCCTTTTCTTGGACCAAGTAATCATAGGAGATCCAATTAATTGGGTGGTTATTTTCCAATGTTTAAATTTTCTTTGTAGTGAAATGATGATGTTTCTTTTTATTTGAGTTTGTTTAAATAGCTTCGTCCTATGTAGGGGTTTCCTTTTATTTAGAATCAGCAAAGCTGACCTGTTTAGACCTATCTTTTTTTATATTGATGATTTGTATTGTTAAATTATCAACTGTAGTTTAAGCTTGGGTTGTCTTCCCATCTTCATAAGTTGTAGGTAGCTGAATGGTATTTGTTGGTGGATGTGTTTGAGGCATTAACGCCTCACCAAGGTTTTCAATTGAGACTTTGTTGTTGTTGGAGCGTTTGCATTATTGAAAAAAAGTTACCCTATTTTTTTGCACTCCATGTAGTAACTTGGTAGATTAATATACTTGACTTTTTTGCTAGATACCATTATTGTTTCTTTCCTTTTTGAATATCCAAATTTGGGGTTGGTATATACGTTCTAGATCTACTTCCACATAGACATGGGCTTCAGTGGCAATTACCGAGGTGATGAACAAAGAGCTTGTTTGTTGAAATAATGAATAGGGAGCTAATCGAGCGATACCCACATCGGCACTTGAGAAAAGTCTGAGTTCATTGAAAAATGTAAGCTCTATTTCTAAGTCACGCATTGGAAAGTCACCCAAGAAAAGTCCTGAAAAATCGAATGAGTACATGGTTGTTACCTAGCATGCCCTATGAAGAAAACTTTGGTAAATGCAATCTTTTGAAATTTTGCCCAAATGGTCTCTAATTTCTGGTTTCCCATGGTAAGATTTTTTTATCCAACGTAAGGTTGATTATTGTGGCCTTCTTATAGATATCGTCCTCATCGAAGTGCCCACCTTCGTTAGTCGTAACTAGTTTGATTTTTAATTGGCGTGGTTGCCTTTGCGTAGCAAAAGCCTCGGTGAAGGTAATAACCCCACCTTGAAACTCCATGAGACACCCTCAAAAACAAAAAGGCTTGAGTGCCAAACATCCAACAAACACCTGCATGGAAAAGGCGCATACTAGCCTTAGACAACTACTTGTTTTATATGTTGGTTGCTTGTTATTATGTGACTTTTTCTAATTGGTCATCTTGATCATTAATGCACTTTATTGAATTTTATGACTTTGTTTCATATTTTTAGATATGAATTAGATGATTCAAGAAAGTTATGGAAGAGGTCGAAATCAAAGGAAAAGTATTGTGAAATATGAAATTTCTAATGAAATTTTGCCTCTATTGGCATCATTATTGTTTTTCTAGTTGTTTCATAGTCTTTGATGCTTCTATAGTATCAAAGTAGATTGTATGATTTTATTTTTCTTGTCAAGTATTCTATTATTAATTGTAGTCTTTTCTTGACTTTATTTGAAATATATCTCTACAAAATATAAGTTTAGTCATATCAAATGTTGAACTTTGAATGTGTTTTTGCTTATGAATAATTTCATCCTTTTTAGATCACATGTAATCTTTCATATGCATTGATCTTTGCTTGTGCTATCGCTTTAGGTATTGCACAAGGTTAGTGCTTATTTTTTTGTTAAACAATTTTTTTAGATTAGTTATTATTTATAATTTGTCTTTACAATAAAGTAAATGAACATATTATTGTGTTGCTTTGTAGAACTTGTCACTGGTACTTCAAGTTCAATAATTTTGATTCCTTAGCCAAAACATTTGTCATGCTAATTTTATTCCTTGCTCAAGAAATTGTTCAAGGCTAAACTTATTTTTTCATTGACTTTTAAGGTCTTTGGAACTTGTAAGTAGTTAACGAACAATTTAAGGATACTTCTGTTATGTAAGGTTATTTTTTCACTTGAATATTTATTTTGTTTCAGGCATTTTTGAAGAGAAAAAAACTAATGCATGAACAAAAATTGGAGAGGGATTGCCTTGAATATTTAATGTTGAAAATCCAAGAAACAAAGTTTTCACCAATGATCCTTAATTGTACAATTGGATATTGTTAGTCATTGACATTGTTTATTGTTCTCTTGGAACCTAAATTCAAGAACATTTAAAATTTGTTTTAAAACTGTTGTGTAGATAATATAGAGAATTTCATGCTAAAGAAATTCAAAATCAAAACTGGAAAACATTTAGATTCGTAAACTGTCTACATACTTCTGGGTAAATTAGGAGGCATTTTTTTATAACAAATTTCTTTTTTTTTTGTTTCACATTAATTACCCTTATTTTCTTTAAAAAATATTTATATTTAAAGGTTAAAAAAAGTTATAAAAAATTATGGGACATGTTTATGAATTTAAGATGCAATTGTAGTAAATATATCTAAAAAATAATTGTTAAATAGTGTTAATTACATTTAGATAGACATTTTTTGTATTATTTTTTTATTTAATTAAATAATTGATTAAATTTTTGAAGAAAAATATAGATACTTTGAGTATTTTTTTTTATTTCGTTTAGTTATCTATTTTGTAGAGTGTTTTAAGTAAAATTATATGTCAATTGTTTTTTAATTCAGTAGATATAATTGAATTATCAAAACGATATTTATTATAATTTTGTCATTTAAGTGTTAAATTATTTTTTTTTTATATTTTGAAATCATGCTTGTATGTAATTTTATTTATTGCATTGAGTTTTTTATTACTAATCTTCTCATGTTTTTAATTTTTTAATTTTTTATCTAATTAATATTTATATATATTACTCTTGTAAAAAAATAATTTAAATTTTATTTTTAATAATAAAGAACATATAATTATATTATATTATTGATATATAAAAAGTATTAAAATATGCGCATATTTGTCGCTTTCCGTAGTTTTTTTGGTGTCCGCATAATCGTTCTATACGACATTGTAAAACTGAACAACCCCACGGATTCGGCGATTTGCAGGCTGCAACTCGCCTGCATGAACTCACGGATTTTAGCCATTTCCGGCGTCCGCATAATACTTTTATGCGGACGGTCCTATAATTGGACGAGTTGTTATTGTGCGGGAACCAAACAAAAAAGTGTATTGCTTAGCCGTATTCTTTTTTTTTTTTTTTCTTTTTTCGAAGTTCGGAAAAAATATACATTACGCAGCCTGTTTTCAAAAGCATTTTAAAATAAATATTAAACTATTATTTATTAGGAATAAATTAATGTCTTGGATTTTATGTAAATATCTATATTAAAACACGAACCTCTTTATTAAAATTATTAAATTATTTATTAATAAAAAATAATGATATAAATTTAAAAAATTTTATTATTTCGAAATAAAAATTAAGATTTTAAATTATTAAAAAAAATAAATAAAAGAATAATAAAAAATAAAAAGTATATCATACTAAAAAATCGAAATACTAAAAATATGTAAAACGAACAATTATTTTGAATAATTATTTGCATAATTGAGCTATCAAAAAGACATTTATTATAATTTTATTATATTTAATTGTTAAATTATTTTTTTTATATTTTGATGTCATGTTAATTTACAATTTTATTTATTGTATTGAATTTTTATTATTTATGTAAAAGTTTTATTAAAGATGTAAAAATTTTTAAATTAGGTAATAAATAAGGCTTTTATTATAGATATCTATATATAAAAGAGGCAAAAAAATTAAAGAAAAAGAAATTTTAATTTAATTTTTTTTTTAAAAGTAGATATTTTATAATTAATGTTATCTTTTTAAATAGTTTTTATATAATTTTTAATTAAATATAAAATTGAATAGTGATTAGGTTTTTAATTAAACCTATTCAATTCTTTTTAAATGACCTTTTTATGTATATGTAATACATTGTATAAAGTAGATAGTAATGTTAATTTTGAGAAATTTTGAAAGTTTATTTAATGATATGAGACAATTTATGTAACTTGACTCGACCCTATTAGACTAGGATCTAAAATAATTTGATCACGTGAGGTGTGCCAGACAAGATTAAAACAAATATGATTACTTATGTTGTATTATAATGTATTATATATTTTTGTAAAATATTATTTTAATTTTTTTATTTTTAATAATTTTTTTAAACTATTAAGTCTTTAATTTTATGTATACTTATGGTATGATTATTTAATAATATCGAATAGTAAATTCTTTTTATATCACATTTAATTTAATGATATTGAGCAAAATGTTTAGATATTAATTTTTAAAATGATATTTTATAATTTAAGATATTATTTTTCTAAATTAAAATATTTGTTTTATTTTTGTAAATAAGAAATATCTATTTATGTGAAATTTTTTTTTTTTATGTTTTTGCATTTTTGTTGTGAATAAAATAATATTTTTTAAATTTTGATTGTTACAGGTAACATTTCAATTGGGGAAGATCTTTAAATTAAAGAGTGAAGAGGTATTTAATTTTTTGTTATTATAATATTTTAGTATGTTATTGTTTAAATTTTATTTACACATTTGTTATCATATCATGTGTTTTATTTTTTAAAAGATAATGTTTTATAGTATTATAGAATAGTAAAAATAGATAAAATAAATTTATTTATATGAAAAAAAGATAAAATAATAATAATAATAATAAATAATACTTAGATGATGATGATGATGATGATGATAATAATAATAAGGATGACGATGACGATAATAATGATAATGATAATAATAATATTATTGTGAATATTTAGGTTTTAAAAACAATTCTATAATTTTATGATATTTGGAAGCCTCAGATAGTTGAGGAACTCAACGAAAACTTTATAGATCTTAAGAGATCTATTATAGATATTAAGTGATATGGTTAGATATTAGATTTATTTTAAGAGTATAAGACCAAAGGAAATTAGAGATCTTAAGATTCGGAGTGCGGGGGATTGTGGTTTCAGGGATAAGGGATAAGGAACAACAGATTAGAGATTAAGAATAAAGAGAGATTTTATGGAGTTTCGAATTAGGGACTAAAGGATTGGAGATTAGTGATTTAAGGATTAAATAATAGAGATTAAGGATTAGATATAAAGGATTAAGGATTAGGGGTTAGAGATTAGGGATTTTAGATTAGGGATTATGTATTAAGGATTATGGATTAGGAATTAAGGATTACATATTAGAGATTTGGGATTAAAGATTAGGGATTATGTTGTTTTTAAGTATGTTATGTTATTGTCAAAAATATGTTGAATTATTTTTAATACTTCAAAAATTTTCGTGACAATTATCACAGAGTATTCGTTTTATTTTATAGTTTGCATAATTTATTTCATATTATTGTAACAAGAATTAAATAATTTGTCAATATATGAGGCTAACAAAATATCAATTTTTTCGTTCATAATTATTGTAATATTCACATATTCTAAAATTGTTTATCATTTTATATTTTTTATATATAATATAATATGTGACTTATGTAATACAAAATTGTGATATTTTAGGAGAAATTTTGTTTTAATTGACTCATCATTTGTCTTCATATTTGATAATTGTATAATTTAATAATATGTGACTAAAATAAAAGTATTATCATTATTGATGACTACTAAAAAATACGTGCATTGTATGTTTGATTTTTTTTAAATAAGGAAACCAATAAATAAAAATGTTATATGTTTTACATTACTTTTGATTTTATGTGTATAATCAATTTTTATTTAAAAAATATAAAATAAATAACATTAATATTTATACATTTCACTAATTCATGATAAATAATAAAATTTAGATAAATAAATTTAATTGTAAACATTGTTTTCTTCTTGATATACTTCATACAAGCTATTATTATTGAGAATAATTGTGATATAAAATATATGTATTTAAAAAATTTAAAAAAATTAAAAAAATTCTAACTTAAATGAATTTATTAGTAAAAAAATGTTTTATAATATGAAATTAAGTTAGTAGAGTGAATTTATTTTTCAAATATAAATAATATGATTATATTACATAATTTTTATGATTATATTATTATAAAACTGTAATTTTTTACTTAACATATTATATATTGATACCATATATATTATATTTAGTTTCTACGTATTAAACATAAATTATAAAATATAATATTTAATGCATACTATATTTTTTATAAATAAATTTAATCATTAAAATTATTTTCAATGCATATATTTTATGTCTTCTTTATTTTATTAAGAATAACAATGATTCAAAAGAAAAACAAAAAATATAATATAAACAAATTAAAAAACTTTTAAACATAAATGAATTAATTAATAAAAAAGATTTTGAAAAATAAATATTATTTTACTACTTTTCTCAACAAATATAATGAAAAAAATATTTGTGATTAACTATCAACACATTTATATATATAATTAGTTTTAGGAATTTTTTTATAATAAAAATCTCTTTTTCTCCATGTGAATTATTCGTAAAGTTTTAGAAAATATATTATGTTTGAAGGTTAAAAAAAGTTATGAAAATTATCAGATTTATTTATGAATTTAAGATTCAATAATACTTAATATATTTAAAAAGTCATTATCAAATGATATTAATAAAGACAATTGTATATAGATTTTCTCCTTTTTTTTTCAATTTAACTAAATAATCGATTAAAATTTAAAGAAAACTATAAATATTATGACACATTTTTTATATTTTTATTGTGATTTAATTTACAAATTTCTTAAGTAAAATTACCCTTGTCGATTGTCTAATGATTTAGTTTGTATAATTGAATTATCAAAAAAAAAGTTCTACACGATTTTTTGGGCTACTTTTAGTGTGTTATTAAATTAGTTTTTTTAATATTATGACATCATGTTAGTCTTTAATTCTAACTATTGTGTTTAGTCTTCGTTATGAATCTCCCATATTTTCAAATTTTTATTTTTTTCCTCTAAATAGTATATATATATATATATTTATATATATTAATTAAATTAATTTATAATATTAAAATATAAATACACAATTATATTATATAATCGATATACAAACTAATATCCACTCTTTACTTTTAATATATGTAAGAAATTTTAAAGTTTTTATTTTTAAAATAAAACATGGAACTAATAAATAATTAAAATAGGTATTTATCATAATACTTTGATTTAATATTGAAAGAAGAAAAAATAAATAAATGTGTATATATAAATATATTTATTCGTTTATTTATCAAGTTATTTTTGTTGTTTCGTTTGGCTGCTCATATTATCGAATGCTTCAATAAAATTTTATTTGTTAATTTTTTTTATAATTTGATAGCTATAAGTGAATTACAAAAAAGCTTTTATTACATTTTTGTAGTATACTATACTTCAATTTTGGGATTTTGTTCGCATATAGTTCTATTTAATTCATTGAGCCATTTTATCAAGTTGCGAATATTATTTAGGTTTTAAATTTTATATTTATTTTCTCTACTCGTTATAAATATATTTATATGTATCATAGATCACAACAATGATCTCTTATTAATTTTCTTTGTAACATGAAGGATAAACAAGTAAATTATATTATTGATAAAAAGAAAAAATAATTTTTTATTTTTTATTTTTCAATTAATATTTTAGGATTTCATTTTAAAAATAAAAAAATAATATATAACGGTAATATTTCTTTTGATATTATTTTTTTATTTATATTTTTAAATAACAAAATTTTAAAAATAATTAGACTATATTTATGCTAAATTAAAATATTCAAAAGAAATTTTCTTCATTCTCCATGTTATAAAAAATAAATTAATATTTTATAAACTCAAATCATAGATATTTAAATTGGAAAAAAGGAAAACACCGAGAATCCTAAAATTAAGCCGCATAAGAATAGATATTTTTATATTAAGGCGTTCCGCATAGAACGTTCTATGCGACTGTCACAAAATTTGGCACCCGCTGCATGGCAAATTTCTGCAGAAATCCGTGACGGTTAGCTCACGGGTTTTACGGTTTTTTTTGCGTCCGCATACATCTAATATGCGGTCATTCGTCATTTTTTATCAGGATGAATATCATAAACAACTGGATTATTACCAACAATGCAAAACTTATTGTTCATAGAACCATCATTAGTCATTCTTGTTGTCTCGGCTGCAATTCAATGAAGCATGTTTTGTTATAGATTGTAATATCCAACAAAATTTCAAAGGCACGTGCAAGTAAATGTTCCACATTAATCAATTAGTAGAGTAGTAACCTCCTGAAGATTAATGACACAAGAATGGGTTATGAACTAAAACTTTATTCCAAATAAATCATAAGATACTAAGGTATACATTCCACATAAATCGTAAGGAAACTTCAAAGTTGAAAATATAGAAACTTCACTCAAATTAACACACCAGATAATTCATACAGAAGTTTCATAGAGCTTTGTACGTTTAATAAAAGTCAAAATTTGGAGCAGAAAAAGAAACCACTATGAAGTTCGACATAATGACAACCAAAAACCAAATTAAAAAAAAATGAACATCCAACCATATGCATCATAGAAATCTAATACATAAAATTAAGATAACAAAGCAGAAAGAATATATCAAATATTTTACAGAAAATGTACATTTTCCTTCAAGACCCACAGTTAGAGAACTACATAATTCATCTGCAAGTTTGTCCAAACCTTGATGCTTAAGGAAAAGATTTTGTTCCTTCTTCAATTCATATTTATGCTTCCAAGCAGCTGCTTTGGCTTGTGCTGATGCCTTTCCTTCAGCAACGTGCCTTAAAGCTTTTGAGACAGCTAAATATCCAAAATTGATTTCAAATGCAAGTCATCAAACCAAAAAGAAGAAAGAACATGGAAAACCGCACATATGTTATGTTAAATAATTGGAAGAAATACAAATTAAATCAAGAATTTCAATATAGGAAATTGTTGTGAGCTTGATACCTTTACAGAACAATATTAAACAAATTGAACAATTTTGAACATTAAAATCAGAAAAAAATTGTAACATGAGATCAATTGAATTAGGGTAAATTCTAATTAGGTATCTCAAATTTTACCAAATTTACAAGTTGGACCGCAACATTTCGATAATAAGCAATTAGGACTCTCAAGTTCAAAAGTTACAAATTGGCCCTCAATAATATCAAAGAATTATTGTGCTTGTGAAATCCTAAACTTTCTCCTAAGATTGTATACCAGTGGTTTCGTTCTTATAAAAAGAACTTTTCATGAATCACATTGAATCCTAAGGTATTCCTTAAAGCTTTGACAACTTCAGACAAGTCACTATGTTGAAAAAAATCTAAAAAGCATTCATTGGCAATAAGCAGTTTCATTCAATCACTTAAAAACGAAATATGTTGCAACCACTAGAAGCCATTGCTCACCCAAATGTTGAATTTTTCTACACTTAGGTGAAATAAAGAAGAGTGAGAGAAGACTAGGGCAGATGAGGGTAAAATTAGAATAAATAAGGATCAATGCATTGCTTTTCAAGCTTAAACATATCTATAATCATATTGTAAATGTTAGTTTTGATGATATCCATCAAATTTAAGACATGCTTACAAGTTTATTAGTCTATTACTAAAATATTGAGAACCAAATTGTAAATTGCATAAAAGTTAAGAGAATCCACATTCCACAATGAGAAGAAAGTCCTCATTGAGAATTTATTCAGTTTTAAATTTAGTGCTGCATATTTAATGGTTTCTTCATCATAAACACAATATTCTACCAATGACTTTTGTATTAATAGTCAGCAATTTTTAGAAGTTAGATATCAAAACCAGCATCGCTTATTTTTTCTTTATGTAAAAGCAGTGTTGTTTTTCATAAATATTACTTCATAAATAACAAAACTATGTCAAGGAAAATCCTTGGACACTGTCATGAAAAATACTTTTTAACAGCTCTAGAAGTGAAAAATAACAAATAAACAGCAGGAACATCGCATAGGACTTGAAGGAAGTTGTAGATGAAAGTAGAACCCAATACTGTTTCAGCCTACTAATGAAACTATACACAATTGAAAGTTTAAATTTGTCAACGTACAAAGATGTAAGACGAAGTCTTTTTGATGTTAAAACTATAGGCCTGGCATTCAATTATCGGCCCAAACAAAGAGTTGGTCAAATTTGAAGATATTTATACCATCTCCCCAAATATTAAGTGACACTAAGGAGTACCAAACAAAAATCCCCAAGCTAGAAGAGGTGACAATGAGATGAATGAAGGGAGAGGCAAAGAAACACCAACAAAGCAGATGCTCTGAGCATATTACAATCTACAAAATCTGGTGGCAACTCAAACTCGACTAGTACGACAATTCTAGCTGGCAACTTAGAATTGAAGAGTTTTCTAAATGTTAATCATTTTGAGCAAACCACATTCAAAGTTCAACAATCAATGTGATAAAATTTATATTTTGTATAGATAAATTATAAAGTTTAAAGGTGATGACAAGTAATAATTGAATACTTGAAAAAAAAAGAAAAAGTTATACAATCTCCTTAGGTGTTGAACAAGCAATAATGATCGTGAAAACAACTCGAACAATAAAGACCATGTCAATTAGAAGTAAACCTTCACTTTAAAATTTCATATTTTACTCCACAACTAATATTATAAGCATTTCTCCAAGTAAAAAAATTGAACAATACAGGAGATTCTCAAGACCAAGTCAAAGCAAAACTTTACACACAGTTTTCAACATTATAAAAATAAATTATAAAAGAATGGAATTCATGAAGATGAAGGCACTCATCCTCATTCCCTTTTGATAACTTTATCATTCACTTGGATCTCCTTAATAAATTTCTCAAAAACTTTCTGTCAAAAAAGATGAAATGAAACCAACAAATTCTACGAAGTAAATTAATAATCAAGAAGGCTAATTAGGAAAAATTAAATAACAAAATACAACTAATAATACCTAAAAGAAAGTATCTTTAATTGATACTCCATCAGGAATTAAAGAGGCCTTAAGATTTTTCCTTATTGATGCTATTTTTACCAAAGTAATCAACATATGAAAAATAACATCAAGTAGAACAACTAACTTAAAATTAGCACAACTTATATTGCAAGCTAAAGCGATAGCAAATGCAAGGATATCAAAACATCAACTAAAAGAACCAAAAACATATCCCAATACACTATCCATGAGACTATAAAGTTTGCAAAATACTATTGTCCCTAAATCTCTTACGATCCTTTATTGTAATAAGTAGGTTAAACAAATAAAAAAAAACAAATAAAAGTTATCTTAAACTTGTCAATCCTTAATCCCTTTAGCATCTTCATTAAGTGAATCTACATGGAATATACAACTAATGAAATAAACTTTGAAAACTTAAAAAACATGACTCATGCTATTAATGTTGTAAGATTAGGGATTAAAGATTAGAGATTATGATAATAAAGTTTGCATAACCTTTGTAATTAATGAACCATAAGAGAAGTCCCTACACTATAAAAAGTGCAAAACTATTCATCAATTGCACGTCTCATTCATGTTATCGAATATTTTATTAATCCTAAGTATAACAAACATATAGTACTAAACAACAAAAACCAATATCCATGTTACTTAAAATATTGTTAGGAGAGATATAAATATGAGTATGAAGAAAAATTCATAACTTGGAAATCTTACACATACTCATAAAATTATTACAAAAAGATTAATTATAAAACAAGTAACTTGCTAGTATACATGACAATATGTAATTTTGGAATATCATTAGAAATATATTACAAAACAAAACAATAGAACACACACATTTGATTCATTTCTTTATGCTTATTATTATTTTTCTCTTAACTTTGTTCTATGATTTCTATAGTTAGCACATTTTTAAAATTTACATAAGCAATGACAAAATAGTTGGAACCTATCCTTTTGAATGTTAATGATGAACAAAACAACACAAACATGTCATCACAAACAAGAAATATGCTAGAAAATATATGTTTTTAATTAATTTCTTATAGCATGCATTTAAAGATGAATTGTAATTAAAACAACCTTTTACCATTTTTATGTCCTAAAAGTTATTTTGCATTTGCATTTTGATTTTAATATTTTTGTCAATTTTTCTTCATGTAAAATATATTGTTGTGACATTATAATCACATGTGCTTGAAGAAAAAATGTGTATCAATTTTTAAAATTTACCTTTCATGCACAACCACATCCTCAACACAATAAACCCTACCTCCAATTTATCACTAAATATAATCTATAGAATAAAAGATTATAAATAAGCCAGGACAATGTAAGTTAACCCCACCTATCATCTTTAATAAGAACCTCTAATAGACTTTAATCAAACCTGATGTAAACCTTATGAGTTGCTAGCAAGTTAAACTATCTACTATATGAACTCAAACAGAAAACATGCATACCTAATAATTCAAGTTTATTAATAAGAAAAGTCCAATTGTAAGACTCATTGGAGTGGATAGAAATCTAAACAAATAATAGAATTATTTTTATTTTTTATTTAAGTGTTGATTCCCTTTTAGTAGAAAAGTATTTGTATAAAATGAGTAATTGATCAATAGCAAAAAACATAATCTTATTACTAATGTTAACAAATATTTAGTGAGATCTAACCTACACATTATGTAATAAATAAATAAGCAAGCCAAAAATAATAATAAAAGCTTAAAAGCTCAAAAGCAAACACTAGGAATGCAACAAATAAATTATATTGTCATCACATTTTCCTAAACTGATAGCTAGATTCAATTTTTTCTTATTATCAACCCAAAATTAATGAAATCATCAAGTATAATTGAATTTCTTTTATATTTGAAATGCCTTTTTGTTTCAAACAATTTAGCTTATTGAGAGCAAGCTCAAGAGATGTTCTTTGAAAGTGGCTTTCAAAGAAAGTTGTTATGTGGTAATACATAGACCGAATATCCCAAGTATTTCCATGTCAAATGGATTTCATGAATAAGAATCGATCTGAAATACATAATTTTAATGGATTTTAAGAAAAAAAATCTTGTTTACAAAGGCTTTAAGAACAACATATATGTCGTAAAGCAGTAAAACAAATGATCAATAGCGTATTAAATCTCATAAGACACCAAAAATTGATCATTATGGGACGGTAAAAGTCCCAAACTCTCGTTAGTCTATAAAAATATCCATCGTACCTTAATAAAATTGAATCTATTGATGAAGGAAGCCGCTGAAATTTTTACAGGATTATGTATTGCGAAGGTAAAAAAAATGAAACGAAGACCAACCAGCTAGATCGGCGAGGAGACCACATCGGTCCACAGAGGAGATCCACGGAATTCGGTGTCAACCCATGGTTGGACGTAGCAGTGGTGTTCGCCGACCGAACTAAATTCCCACACGGCATCGACGTCTACCTTAGTGACAGCGGAACCCTAGCTCTGAGGCAGTCGCAGCAGCCGGCGGGGGTACAAGGAAAAATAAGTGAGTTGAGAATTAATGCCGCTGTCATTAAATTAAATTTCAAATTTATTTTCATCTCTTATTTTCAATTTTATAAATAAGAAATTTCACTCACTGTTAGTATCATTTAAAATTGTTTTTGTTTGGATTTTCTAAAAATCTTTAACTGGAGATTAAAAGTTATTTCCATATTAAAAAGGTATTTTTTTATTTTAACATATTTTTAGTTTTACTAAATAAGCACATATAAAAAAATTTATTTCTTTATTTTTTTTCTTATAGTTTCTTGTTTGAAAATGAGCATAATATTTATGAATTCATAATCTAATATAATTAATTATAAAAAATTAATTTAAAATATTATATCAAAATTATTCTTAAATGAAAATATTATATACAAAAAAATATATTTTTTATCTTCATCCTTTATAATATTTTTAAGACACTAAAAAGATATGATTATTTATATTAATTAAAGTTGTTATTAAAATTATATTAATAATACATAATAAATTTTTAAAAAGTAAATCAATGTTTATTCTTATTAGAAAATGTATTTATGTGAGAATTATATGAATAATTTTACGAAGAAATTTAAATATTTTTTAATTACAAAAAATAAAAAATAAAATTATAATTTATGATTTATTAAATATTAATATATATAAAGTAAAAATATTAAGTACTACACTAAAATAATCAAGTATATTTTTGAGAGTTTTATAAAACCTTTCATAGATATTTTATATAACTAAGAGTGCAAAGGGTTTTAGGTTTTGGGGTTTCTGTTCCGATTTCGAGTTCTGAGTTCCGGGTTTCGATTCCAAGTTCTAGGTTTCAAATCTCTAATAAAAAGGGGATTGAGGATTATAACTAAGTATTGTCATAATTAATAACCAATAGAAAAATATGTATTTTGTGTTTGATATTTTTTTTTGTTTTCTAAAGTATGAAACTAATAAATAATTAATATCATATCTTTTATATTACTTTTGATTTTGTGTATACAATCAATTTTTTTAAATTATTAAATAAATACATATTAATATTTATAAATTTCATTAATTCATGATAAATAACAAGATTTAGATAAATAGATTTAATTGTAAAAATTATTTTCTTTTTTATATACTTCAGATTAGTTATTATTATTGAGAATAATTATGATTTAAAATATATTATTAAAAATATTTTAAAAATAAAAAAATTCTAACTTATATGAATTGATTAGTAAAACAAATGTTTTATAATATGAAATTAGATTATTAGAGTAAATTAATTTTTTTAAAAATATATTATTATTATATTACATAATTTGTAAGATTATATTTTTAAAAAATTTTAATTTTTTTATTTAACATATTTTATATTGAAGTCATATATATTATTTTTGGTTTTTTTATATGTAACATAAATTATAAAATATAATAGTTAATATACACTATCTTTTTTATAAATAAATTTAATCATTAAACTTATTTTTCTTGTTTATATTTTATGTCTTCTTTATTTTATTAAAAATAATAATTATTTTTTATTAATAAAATAATTAAAAATAAATAAATTTAGGAAAACTTTTAAACATAAAGAATTAATTTATAAAACAAATATTTTAAAATATGAATATTTTTTATGACATGTCTCAACAAATATAGAGATCCAATATTAGATTTTGGAATTGTTTTATAATAAAATTCTTCGTTTGCTCCACCTGACTTATTTTTATTTTTTTAGAAAATATTCATGTTTAATGGTAAAAAATTGTTATAAAAACTATAAGACATATTTATGAATTTAAGATTAAATTTTAAATGATATATTTATAAAGTCATTATCAAATAATGTTAATAAAGGCACCTACAAATGCATTTTTGCATTGTTTTCTATGTAACTAAATAATTGATTGCATTTTGAAGAAAATATAGATATTTGGACTTATTTTTTATATTTTGTTTGATTATCTATTTTGTAGATTTCTTAAATAAAATTATACTAGTCAATTATTTAATGGTTTAGTAAATATAATTGAATTATCCAAAAAATATTATTTACAATTTTATGAGCTACTTTTATTGTGTTATTAAACTAGTTTTGTTTAAATTTTGTTATCATGTTAGTTTGTAATTTTATTTAATATACTAAGTTTTTGTTATTAATCTCCCATGTTTTTAATTTTATATTTTTTATATAATATATATATATATATATATATATATATATATATATATATATATATATATATATATATATATATATATATATATATATATATCTCCATATTACATGTAGTTTTGTTTAATCAATTGAGTTTTTTTTATTAAGTTGTGCATATTATTAAGGTCTTAAATTTTAATTTTTTTTAATAAATTATTATAGATATATTTATATGTATCACAGTTCTCAAGAATAATTTCATGTTAATTTTTTTAACATAAAAAATAAAGAAATAAATTATATTATTGATATAAGAAAGAAAAATTAATTTTATAATTTTTAATATTTCAATTAATATTTTAATTTTTTATTTTAAAAATAAAAGAATAATATGTAATGATTAACAGTACTATGTTTGATTATATTTTTATAATTTTTTAAAATAATAAAATGTAAAATATAATTGTGTTATATTTTTGTTAAATTAAAATATTCAAATGTATTGTGGACCTTCTTAAATTTGAAAATTTTATTTTTTTGAGATTAGGGATTAGGAAATTAAATTATGCTAGCTTACAATTTATTTCAATTTTTGGCACTCACATAATTATTTTATGCAATTATACTTGTAATTAGGTATTGTCATGATATAAGATCAATAAAACAAAATGAGTATTTTGTTTTCAAATAATTTTTTGTTTTTTGAAATATGAAACCAATAATGAAGGAATTTTATATGTATTAATTACTTTTGAGTTTACATAGACAATCAATTTTAATCAAAATTTATAAAATAAAGACACATTATTATTTGTAAATTTCATTGGCTCATGACAAATAGTAAATTATAATAAAAAAATTTAAATATTAAAATTATTTTATTCTACATGTACTTCATGCTAGTTATATTTATTAAGAACAATTAAGATTTAAAAGAATATTATAAAAATAGTTATAAAAAATAAAAAAAACAATCTTAAAAATTGCTTTTCTAAAATTAGTTTCCACGTTTGCAATTTTTTCAGAGAGAAAAGGATTGCATGTAAATAATGAGAGAAACCACAATAACAAAAAATAATAATATATCTTAAAAGAAGAAGAGAAATAACATCCCTAATGTGAAAGATAAAAACAACAATGATAAATGAAATCATCACGAGACATTGCTTAATTAGTGAGATAAATGTAACATGATCACATTAGGTGGATAAGTATGTTTGATTATGTGAAAATTGTATTCCATTATCAAATGGGTGAGTTTCAAATAATTTTCCTTAATATCTTCAATTGTTTTCTATTAATAGGTTAAGATTATCTTTCCAATTTTTTTTCAAACTAAATATAACCATGTATTTCTACTTATAGTAACCAACCAAGTGAAATAATGCATGTCTTTTGTTAAGTATTTTATTGTAATGTTTCTATTAATTTTTTGAATTAAAGATGTATTGGAATGTTTTCATAAGAGAATTTTATTTAATTGATGTTAATGTAGAATCATCCTTAAATTTTTATATTTGAACATATTGATAATATTTTTACGCATATACTAACTTCTATTAACTAGCTTAGTATTTATAACTCGATCTTTCTTGTAATAATTATGTTTTATTGTCTTTTTTTATTAATTTAGATTTTTAATATCTCATTATTATCACTTTAAAATATATTTTTTATATTTAGAAAGACATTTTGAAGATATCTTAAATAGATTTGGACGTGTTCTAAATATTTTAGAATATTTTCTATAAAAATAGTCGCTTATTTTTTTATATTTTTTTAGCTTTTGTATTAAAAAAATTATCAATAATTTTAAGTTATATATATATATATATAATAATTTGGCCTATCTTATAAAAATAGTCGTATATTTTTTAGATATTGATATGTTGAGCTTTTTGCATAATTGGTTTTATATGATCACATTTAAATTATTATCCTCTTATTTATAATATTTGACATAAATTTTATGAATATTATCACACTATTTTCATCATTTTTATATATATAATTTTATTTATGTAATCATATCTATAATTGAATAGTTTTTATTATATCAGATTAAAGGAAAAGAATGTATTAATTAATAAGATTTTTTTATTTTTTTGAATTATAAGTGATAATTATTATTTTATTATTATGATATTTGAAAACTATTAATTAATAAATAAGTCATAAATTATTATCTTTGATTTTTTTTGATAAAAAAACCGTGATAAATAAAAACGATACTTTGAAAATAATAATTTATATTATAACATATGCCTTACTCCCGAGGAGAAGGGCAGGACAGATGGTAAAGAGCTTTGGAAAGGTCCAAAGCAAATGTCTCTTCAGCCACAGCTTTTCGCCATTGTATAGCAGCGGTCACAATCTTCGCAGTTGGCGTGCGCGATCAGAAGGCATAGTGCAGCTTCTTACATCCCTGCTGCATTCATGGAGAAGAAAAACTCGGTGAGGTATGGATCAAAGATGGACGTCCCTCAGTCTCCGTTTGGTAGGAAGGCTACAGAGGGACCTTTCAAATTCCTGCATGGTGCAAAGCGTGGTCGACAGGAAGGCGGCGAGCTGCCAGCTTGCAGTGGAAGTTGACGGCGGCTTGTAGATGGGAGGACCTCAGTCGAGCGAGGTTTTAAGATCATGAAGTGTTCCAGTCGATAGCGGCGGCTACGTGGTGTCGCACGGCTGTGGTGAGCTCAAGAGGTGGCCGATGAATGGCCAAATCTTCTGTAGGTCGTGGAGTGGGAGGCGTTGGTATGGCGTAGTTTTTAGGGTCGAGCTTTGCTATTTTTCTCAGCATACTACCCTTCTTCCTACTATATTCAACTAAGGTCATTTTATGAATTGCACACAGCGCATTTTATGAGTTACATCTCTATTATGTCTTTCTTTTTTTTTGTTATTTTATTTTTTTTGGTTTCTAAACAAGTTATCTACACATTATTTTAACAATTTTTTTCAGCTATTTATTAACTTGATCATAACGCTTATATATTTTCTTTTGTATATTTTGAGTTTTGACAGGGAAAAGCATGAAGATTTTTGGTAGGAAGAGGCGTGATGAGAAGAGGACCCTAATCCCAAATAATAATTTATACTTAGTTATTGCCCTGGCTTTCAGGAGACGGCCAAGTTTGGTGGTGATGAAATGCCTTGGAAAGGTTCAACGCAAAGGTAACGGCAATCTCATCATTTGGCCATAGTATCAATGTGGTCACAAACTACACAATTGACTTGCATGATTAGAAGACATGAAACAGTTTATATAATTCATGTTGTATTCATGAAAATGTAAAACTAGTTAAAATATCAAGTATATCATCTCATTGATATAGTATCTAATGAGACTAATGATAATGTTTTTTTTTTAATATTTATATAGCCTGAGGTTTTGAGAAGAAGTCATCCGGAAGAGGATTAAAGGGTTTTGAGTGAAAAAGAAATCTGGTACAATTAAATCGAAGATGATCGTCCCCCCAGTCCCGGCCAGCCAACCCGACTTTTGTGTGTTTTGCGTCGGGGCTGCATTCTGCATACGCAATACCTGATGATAATGGAGAGACTGACTCCTTTACAGGTAATTTTTTTTTAATATTTATTTTTTTAATTTATATATTGTTTTTTATTAATGAAGTTATTTAGCGATATCAGATTACAAAAATTATATTTTTAAAAACATTAACATAATTTTTTTTAAAATATAAATAAAAAGAATATTTGTATATATAATATATTTTTTTAGCAAATAAATGTAAAATGAATTTGTTTTGTTTCAAATTGTATAATATTTCAAAGAAATTTTTTTTTATTTTTGCTGAAAAACAATAATTTAATATTAAAATTTTATAAATACGTACCAATATTTTTAGTTAATAAATAATATTTATAAAAATTTATATTCATATAAAATAAATAATATTATAATTTATGATATATAATATAATGATAATTGAATTTTTATTTTAAACATTTGTGTTAATTAGTTATTATTATAATAACTGTATAATAAAATAATAATAAATTATCTATAACATAATAATGATAAAAATCTATTGCATTTGTTTTATATTGACGTAAAAAAAATTATATAATTAATTATGATTATCATAATTTAATAATTTAAAATAGAAAGAAAGAAATACTTATATTTATTTAGTTTTTATTTAATTTTAAAAATTAAGTTTTATATTTGTGTTAATTTTTTTAGAAGATTAAGTGTTTTTTAATTTAATAAGATTGATTTTTATAACTGTTATATAATCTAATTTTTAGGTTTAATTAGATTTTGAATAATTTCAAACGATTTATTAAATTATTTATTTATTTATTATTAAAAATTTATTAAATAAAAATGTTGTTGGATGTGAAATGAAGGTAGGATTAGCTATTAACTAGTTATAGTTCTATTTATATTTAAAAAAGAAAATATCTGTGATGTTTTTCAAGTTATTTAATATTATAATGTTCAAGTTTTTTAATATAATATTTGTGATGTTTGATTGAAAAATTATATCTTATGATTTTATAAAATAAAGTTATTCAAAATAAGGATTGTCTGTTTTAAGATTTAAAAAATTGTTATTTATGATAAATATATTATTAACAAATTGTGTTTTAAAAAGTTTTATGAAATTTATTGTTTTGTTCGATATTAAAATAAATTAGAATTGTAATTATTAGTCTTTTAAAAAAAAAACTACGGGTAAAATAGCGACCTCGGTAGACCCTTTATGCCCGCCCAACCAGGCGTCAACTATGAAATGAAGAATCTTCTTTTTAGGACTTGGAATCCTCTTCTTAGGACTTGGAATCTTCTTTTTAGGAATTTGATGAGGAGAAAATCGGAATGGAAAATTTTTGATTTGGAAAATGAAGAGACAAAAGAAACTCCCCTTTTAGCCCATCCCATCCAATTGCTTCCTACCCTAACCTATTCTAATTCTGTTGAGAGTAGCCCAAGCCAGGCCAAAGTAGGCCAGGTAGACCCCAAACTAGATTAGGTCTGACCACACAGTCTAGACAAGACCACACCAGAGAGCACATCAAAGCAGACCAGTTTATTTTTAAAATTTAATTATTTTTTTCCCTAATAATATATTAGTATTAATATTTTGCTGTTTTTTGGAACATGTTGATTTTTTTGGTTATAGTTTTGTAATTATTATTTTAGTTATAGTTTTGTAATAGTAATAAAAAAAATAATATTTTTTAAATAGATAATATTTTTTTAATGTATTTTAGAAAGGAAAAATAAACATAATATATTACTTTGAATGAATTTTTAAGCTTTAAATTGTTTAAATTAAGTTTTTTTAAACATTTTTTAGTTAATTTAAAAGTAGTTCTTTAATAAATAAATTTAAAATAACTTTTATTTATTGTATATTTATTTTGTATTTTTTGTAAATCTTTAAAAAAAATTATTTATCATTTTAAAAAATCAATTTATCTTTTTAAAAGTTTAAATATTTTAAAATTTGTAATAATATATATATATAATAATATTAAGTTTTGAAATATTTTTGTATTTTTTTGTTATTGCTTATTGAAATTTTGAATTGAGTAATATATGATTAATTAAATGATTCTTGTTATTTGATAATAAAGAGGATATATTTTTGTGTAAATTTTGATAGGTTTTTTTATTATAGTTTTTGGTTAAAAGCCATAATATATGTTGTATTTGTTATTTATTGATATAAAATAGATTATATAATTAATTATGATTTGTATAATTTATTAAATTAGAGTAGGAATAAAGAAATTTTTATATTTTTGTCAATTTAGTATTAAAAATCTATTAAATGAAAATGTTGTGGGATATGAAATAAAAAAATAGGATTAGTTATTGTTAAGATATAGTTTAATTTATATTTAAAAAGTAAAACATTTGTGATGTTTTTCAAGGTGATTAATATAAATATATTATAATTG